>JACXSJ010004504.1:0-12828 GCA_014851325.1 Pentalonia nigronervosa
GGCGCCCTTTTGAACAAGAACCACGTTAGTGAAACATGATAACAGTAATAGTGATTACTGAATAGTGAATGCTGGTATAAGAGTATTATTGTAGTATGCGTTCATTGCGTTCATGTATACGAATAAATTTAAATCTTTAAAACAGAATCTAGTAAATACGGCCAACGAGGGGGGGGCCATGGCCCCCGTGGCCCCCCCCTGGATACGCCACTGCCTAAATCCACCACTGATGTTTTCTCAATGCTACATGCACATTAGTATAAATGCTTAGATTTTTCTTTCCAACCCCGATTCCATGAAGAATGGAAATCAATTATGTATTGTTATGCCGAGTCCACACAGAGACGACTCGGAAATAGAACAAAAGCAGAACACAAACTCAACTTTTATTAGTTTGAAAAAAACCAAACACAAACAAAACATGTGTCCACACTGAGTTGAGTAAAAATTAAACAATAAATTAACAAGTTTGTTTCAAAATTGTATAACTTATTTTTAGATATTCATTCAGTCACTGAAGTTCGAGCAATTCAAACGTTCAGTATTCGGTATTTTAGTTGTTACATTCTAAATAAAAATCTATAATATAATAGTAAAATTTTTTTTGTATTAAATAAATACAAATTAAAATGTGGAAAATGAGAAAAAATATTGAAGACGATGATAAAGATTTATTAATGCTAGGTGCTGGATATATTAATTTACAACAACAACAAATAATTAAAGACGTTTTTAGATAAGTCTAACTTTACAAAAAAGGAATACACAAAGAGTAGATAAACTCTAATGAACCTACAAGACGATAATGTTGGTTTAAGCAGAGAAATACGATCAAGTTTTTAAAATTTTCTAAGGATGTCATCTAGAGATATGAATTTAATATGTTTTTTTAATCCAGAAATTAAAAAAAGACACTAATTGGAGATGTGCTATTATTATTACTAAACGCCTATCATTATTAACTTTGCGGTTTTTGGCAACAGGAAACTTACCATAAATTAATATACTAGTTTAAAGTTTCTAATCAATCAATATCCCACCAGAAATGGGTGAAGCAATAATAAACGCTCTATCAGAATATATTTTGGATTTTGAATGAAGAGAGGAATTTATTAATTTTATAATATTGTGTGTGTTTTTTTTGTGTCCGTCATCAAGTTTTAGAGAAGTAAAAGTACTCCGATTTTCTTCATCAGTATCTTCTCTGATAGAAAAGTGAAACTAGTTGATAATTTGAGAGAGTCAAAAGTAAAAAAATTTCAAAAGTTTTTAAACGCATCAGGAAAAACAAAAAAAAAAAATTAAGGAAAACTGGAATTTTTTACAAAGCAAATTTTTGATAAAATCAATTTTTATTTTTGGTGTAACAAAATAAATAGTAACCATAAATACATGACAATTTCACTGAATGTTTATATAAGCATTTTCTATAAACTATAAATGTTTCAATATATTTTGACATTTTTTTTAAACTATTTATAAACATAATAAATTTTTTTATTTTTTTTTTTTATTATTGTTTATAAAAACTTTTTCAGTCATTCAAAAACCTTGAAAATGTAATACAATATTCTTCATTACTTTTTGTAAGTGAAAATTAAAATAAAAATTGAACATAAGTCTTTAGCAGTTTTTTTTAAAGCATCTAAAGTTGAAATTTCGAGAAAATATGTAAAAATCACTAAATTTTGCAGTTTTTTTTTTTAATTAGGAAATTTATAAAAAAAATGTTCTATTCAAATCAAAAAATTGAAAATTCCACACAAGGATCTCTATAAGTTGTTTTATCTTCCTAAAATAAAAAATGTACCGATTTTGATGTAATTTAAAAAGGAATAACTTTAGACTTTGAAATTTTCACAACATGTTAAGATGTTTATACAAAAAATTTTTTTAAAATATTTTAATAATTTTTAAGGTAATTGTAGGCCTAAGAAATTTTCAGTTTTTTCAATTTTTTTTTCTTCAAATATCAATAAAAAAAATTTCATTGGGTCAAATTTTTTGAAAATATAATACAAGATTCCTCATCAGTTGTTCAAATAGCAAATCATAAATAATAAAAATACATATGCATAGTTTTTTTTATAAGCATTTAAAATTCAAATTTTGACCGAAATTCATCATCAAACATTTGCAAATTGTTTTGTAGTTAAAAATTTATAAAATTAATTATTAAAATTATTAATTTTTATAACTAAGGATTAAAAATTTAAAACAAGGTAAAAAAAGTAGTTTATAGTGTAACCAAAAAATCAAAAAAATATATTAAAAAAATAATTTTTTATAGACATTTTAAGTTCAAATTTGGACGAAATTAGATATTAAATGAAAAATAACAATGTTGTTATTTCGTTGTAATTTAAAAATATTTTTCGTGCAGGTACGTAAAACATTTAATGTATATTATTATATTTTATACGCTCAATTAAATTTTTAAATGCAATGATTTCTGGAAAAATTAATTCAACCTACTGTATTATTAATAGTAAAATTAATTATTTTAATATCAATAATATCCTAAAAATACAAAATACATTTAGTTATGTAGGCTGACAGACCGTCTTCGCTCAGAATCGTTTTTCATATACAATGATTTATATCATCGAATTCAAATTTAACACATCCGTGAAAATGTACCTACTGTACAGCAGAGCAGTACTCACTTGCCGACATTTTTATATCTTATCTTTTATAGGATTATAACATTACTCATGGAATCCCAAAATATTATTGACTGTTGGATATTTTGAAAACTTTGTCCACACACGTTCAGCAAAACAACAACAAAACAAAAACCTTTTGATCTTTACCGACACCGCTCGAGACATGACTTTGTTTATAAAAAACACGAACAATTTGTTGGAAAAAATATAATTGTTTTAAAAATGTTTTGATTTTGTCAAAACAGTTTCTGTTTTGTTTTAATTTTGTCATCTCTGTGTGGACCCGACATTAAATATGGAGACTTAATGTTTAGTTTGACATATTTATTTAATACCGCATGTTCACATTCTGGCAAAAAAAATGCTTTACTACATTTTTTTTGACGGCCCATAATATTTAAGTTCCTCATTTTAAAGTAGAATAATTCTTTTATAAACATTAAATACGAATAAATAATGAAAAAAAAAATGCTTCAATAATAATTATACCTACTACTTATTAATATATCATGTCAATTTTTTTTTTTTTTTTGTTACAATAGTATGTTTTAGATGACCACGATATGTCGAATCTATGATTTATGCACTTTCTGTGCATAAATCGTTTGCACCGATACGTTAGTATAATAGATTTGTATATTATTGCACACGCCACGTGTACCGTGTCAGTGACGCAGACCACATGAGAGGTAAGCCGCAAGCGTTAACATTTTTTTTTGCCAGTAGAATGTCTTCGACAACTACACATTAACAATAATAATATAACATAATATAATAATTATATCGAGTATACGTCACGTATACCTTTGGGTTTACGCGCTGTACGGTTTTTTTTACTATTCGATTTGAAGGGCGATATTAATTATTTTGTTAATCAAAAAACATAAATTTATTTACGTCATTATGATATTATACTATTATACTGATATACATATATATATATATATATATATATATATATATATATATATATATATATATAATATTATATATGTTACGAAAATATCGGCACAAACGAGTTAATTGGTAAACGAGTTTGGCTAAACAGAATAGTACGTTCTTACCATACACGATTCCACTTTGAATATTATGATACTATCATAGTTATATTATCGAAAAAAACAGAACATTTAAATACTTAGTTAATGTTTTTGTTAAATTCATTATTAGCATTCATTGACGCGGGCAGGAAAGAGGAACTCCAATATTATAAAATCACAATGTCCATAATCATTATTAAACTACATAGTATAACTAGTTTATTAACATAAACATTCTAAAATAATTTCATTTAAATAAAATTACCATATTGCATATTATGGTCTTTATTTTTTAAATAAAAAAAAATTAATTCTGTAACGTAAATCATAACTAACCAGTGAGTATTAAACAACCATTAATTATTTTCTTTCTTACTCTTTTTGCAGACAGTGGACCTTTTTCACCGCAACCGTGTATTCATAATCCTTTTACCTTTTTTAATGTGATTGGAACGGCCACAAACTTCACTTTTTGCCTTTATTCCTTGAACAAATTGAAATTTCATTTAGCTTGACCGGGTCTATTTGTTTTGTTTTTGGTATTTCAGAATTTTCTTTTTTTTCCAACTACTTTTGTCAATTATTGCTGCTTCATTGGTTGTTGAAATTTCAATTAGACTTGAATTTGTTACTTCAACTTTTGACGCAACTTCTAAACTATGATCTTAGATTGGTTCTGAAAGACCTACATATCGATAACTGACAACAAATTTGTCGTCTCGGATTACTGTTGTTAGTTCCAATGAAAACCCACATATCGATGTAACATTTTCGATGCGTACATCCGATCAACACACAGATTCGTTGTTATCATTTTACAATAATAAATAAAAACTACAGTAGATACATTTTTAATTTAATGTTTTATTTCAAAATAACAACAATCGTTGTGAATAATATTATTTTACATAAAAATAGGTCTACAGAAACAAATTTTACACATCACATACACGTAGTTGGGGACCGAGCCGGTTATGCGGGTACCTACGGACCGGCGACAAAGGTCGTGACTTACCTTGGTGACGTGCTACGCATACCGCATGTCCGTGATGACGATCACCGACCATTAAGAGTGGACAAGAGTGTAACTCAAATTATAAGCATTTTCTATTTTCATTATAATAAAATGTTATACCCATTGTACATTCGATTTTGGATTTGGTGTCTGTGTTTTATCCTCACCTCTAACACAACACCAATAATTATGACCAAACAACGACAATCAACCACTAGTGTCATCGTAGTCCTTGTAATTGAAGTTAATCTTTTGATACATATAACTGAAATTGATATTGAATATTTTACTATAAAAATTATTATTTTTATTTTAATAGATACTTACTGTTTTAATAAAATTATTCATAGTAAAATAAATTACTACAATAGCAGTATAAATAAAATAAGCTGATGACGTCTTCACTTGGAATTGTTTTTCGTATGCAATAATTTATCATTAAATTTAAATTTAACAAATACATTGTAGCGACTTACTCATTAAGGATATACACTCGACATCTACTGTGCAGCAGAATGATTACCTACTTGCCAACTTGTATATATAGGCATAGTAAATAATGATATTCTGCAAAAATATTAAACCGGTGTTGTATTGAAATTTGAGAACGATTTGAATAAAAAACATATAATAGAAACTATTAGGCTATATTTTATCACATTGTAGTTTTATGGATAACATAATCGATAACAAGGAAACGATCAAATTATACAGAGTGCCTATATATATATATATATATATATATATATATTCGAATCATGGATTGCTTAATATATCATCGTTAAATTATAAGTGTTAAAGGCTAGTAGTATGTATTTGAAGTATACCTTAAAAAGTTCGATATGTGGTGTTATAGTGCAGAATTAAGCTCTCAGTGGGCGATGTGTAATCATATAACTAATTATATTCATCTTGAGCTAACTAAAAAAAAAAACTAATTTCTATCGATATTACGATTAGATAGTGTGAATATTATAAATCGCATCATGCTTTGAACATTACACATTAGAGTTTATGTCTGTATATTACAAAGTGATATATTTTTATGACGATAAAAAATAAATATAATGTATAGTTATTATAATTTGGTAAGAGTTCTATAATCAAAAAAAAAAAAAAAACGTATCATATTATTTTGTTTTAAATATTGATTCTAAAAAAAAAACTTTTATTAGGCATAATAGAGATAAAAGAATTTAAGTAAAAGTTAAAACGTTTGCAACTTTCCGTTTAATAATTTTTTCCATTCACTAAAAAAAGTGGAATTTTCGTGATATTTTTACATACCCAAAGCACAATTCACTAGCAATTTCCAGTTGATTGAATCCGTGTTAAATCATTGAATGGTAAACTGAAGCACAATTTATATTAAAGAAAAAAATGTTCCCTGACGCAGAAATAAATGTATATTGTACACTGTACACATCATCATTAAACCAATAGTTCTCTCGTTCATTCCAGAGTATGATGCATGGCAAAAATGTTGATAAATATTCTAGTTTATGGTATTTTATATTTTTATTAAAAACCATGATATAAATCTTAATACACGGTAAAGTATTATATACAAATCATTTCCTACTCACATATATTCTGAAAAAAATCGATAAATCGTGTTTAATAAAATATTTTGTTTTAATGATTGTTGATAAATATACATTAAATATACATTTTTTTTTTTGTACTAAACATTATCCATCTTGAATCGTTTTCAAAATGTTATTAAGGTTGTGACAAGGTTGGGTGGCAGTGTGAAGAGGTTAGGTTAGGTTAGGACCCTGAGTTATAAACTATCGTACCGTCGATATGAATTAGATAAAGTTGGAGCTAACATTACATGATACATCTCATGGTCACTTGATAACTGCAATAATTAAATAATAATATACAAATTCGTAATAATTTTATGTATTGAATATTTTTTTATCTAATTTTACAGACATAATATATATTGTATACATTGTATAAAGAATAAAATACCTATGTATGTTATAATTTGTTTTTAATTATATTAAATGCTTCTGGTTATGTAGGTGTTTTCTCCGCCTGTTTCTAAATTTGTATTTTCATTTCAAAATAATATTATTTTGACAGATTTATAGTGATTATTATTCAAATTGAGCACGCGGTGTTTTAAGTCGCATACGGTGAAATTAATTGAAATACTTCGTTAACAAATTGATTATAATAATATTGTTAAGTATATTATAATATTGTTTAAAGATTTACCAGTTCAAAACAAATAGTTTTTTTTTTTTTAAATATAACTTCAATTTCGATATTAATTAAAAAATAATTATTCATATTTAATCCTACACGACAAAAGTTCATGTTGATGATCACTCTCATTAATCATCTATGTTCCAGACAATAGGCTTATCTTTGTTAGTACTAATATATGCGTTCACATTTTAAAAGAGATATAAGAGTACGTAAGAATAATATAGTTACACTAAAAACAGTTACATTCCTTAGAAAATCTATAGTTGAATTTTCTAAAATATGATATTATAATGCCAAAACAGAATGTAGTGAATAATATTTATATTATCGGTATCCAATACCCATGACTATTTAATTGTAGGTATCCTTTTTATTATAATACTAATTAAACTAAATAAACTATCTCGACTATCGTTAACAATATCGGAAATAATGTATTGAATCAATTGAATATTTCATATACATAAATATCTAATACCTAATAACAAAAAAAAATATTTACATGTCATTTCAATTCAAAAATAATTTTCATTTAAAATCTATGAAATTGAAATAAAAATTATACCTATCAAAAGTGGTTCGATAATTCAATTACGATTTTTAAACTTTGACATTTTTTAAAATAATAATAAAAATAGATTATGACTAGATGTAATATTAAATGTATAATTACTAATATTACTTTTAACTTAAAATAATTTCATTTAATTATGCATTCAGGTCTGGAAAATGAGTTTTGATTTAAAATGTAATTAAATAATACTTTGATCGTTGAAAATATTGGAATGCTCAGTAGAAGATTAACCTGTATATGTTTGACTATTGATTGAATGTCGGGGTTAATGTACTTATAAAATACGTATTTCGAGCTTGGTCGGAACTAACGAAAAAAAATTAGACAGCCTTTCGTACAAGTCGATTTAATTAAATAACAATTTGGGATGAGTCAAATTGATTACATTTTTTTTTTCTTTATACTTTAGTGACCACGCGTGATGAATTTATTTATAGAGAATAAAACGTCAGGTTCAATGAGCCTTTTTTAAAATAAAAAAAATAAGAAACCAACAAGTGACAATTTATTTAATTAGAGAGTAATTATTATTTAGGGTACAAAAATATTAAGGTTTTATTATTATTATTTTTTTTTGCTAATGATATATACGTTACGACTTACACAGTTTTATTTTGAGACAATAAACTTCATATTTGTGGCACGTGTAATACTGCGTTCTGTTTTATTATATAAAAAATAAAAAGTAACTAAAATTTTCTCGGATAAAAAAAATTGAATAACTGAAAATAAATTTACATTAATGTAATGGTTCAGTTATTGAAAATGGTAGAATTTTCGGTACTGATCATACATATGTATAGTCTTATTATCAAAATAATGTCTGTTATTTTCTTCAATATTTTTGTACAATCATAAAATATGTAAAAAACCTAATTGAAAGTTACAAAGTATGTAATTTGCTTTGAAAGAATTACATTGTACATACATACTACACATAACCTCCTACAACCTTTATTATGCATAATAATATATATACAAGTTTATACACACCAATATACATAACATTTCTAGTATTCTCAAAAAATTATTTTGTAATAAATAGGTGAGTGATTTAAAAAAACAATTTCTTATTAATAACTGCTACTACTAAGTTTTTCCGATTTTAATTTGAATATTTATTTACGTTTTGTATAGCTTTTTTTATGTATGATTATACTTTTGTAAGATATACGTGTAGAGGTATATTATTATAATTGTTTTAAAACATTCAATATACGCTTGAAGAAAAGTTTTAATATATGCACATTGCACATCTATAAAAATATCATAACATGGTTTTGAGTACTATTTTTATAAATGGTAGTTATTAAAGTTTGTTAAATATTCAAATTATGTTTTACAATTATGTTTACAACTTACTGCCATTATATATATTGACTAATTACTTCAATAACGAGTATATCTTTAATTTTATATACCTATGAATCTAAAGATAAGCTCCATTTTTTTATTGATATCTATATGCTTTGACGTCTTGGTCATTTTATTAATATTGTTATCTACTTATAGAGAGATAACAATTTAAAGATTATTATTTATTTGTGTTGTCTACATTTTTGGTATATTTATTTCCGAACAATTTAATGTTTCGAAATATTTGTTCATTATCTGCCTTTTATTAAATATAAAGTGTTAAATGAATAAAATATAAAATATTTTGAATCAATTATTCATGTAATTACGAAAAAATAAATAGAAAACACATACAAACGCAATAAATAAAGCAAAAAATAAATTGCACTAAATATAAAACACCTTTAGCGTTTTTAAATAATACTTGTACCTATATTATTATCTTAGAGGCGTAACTTCTGCAATAATTTTCCGATTAGTAGACGTAGTTTTGTTTGTGCTAACGCCTAATAGTTTGACGTCTAGTATTAACGCCTAGTAGTTAAATACTTATATATAAGGTGTTTTGAAAACAAATTAAGAACTATATCTTATTATTAAATTCAGTAGTACCTACTAAATTTCTAGTAGATTATTTTGTAGCTTTTTAACAAAATATCTAAGATTCTACTCAGCATTGACTTTAATAAAAAAAATAACAATTTCAAAAACTATGTTTTCATCATCAGTGCAAAACACAATATACTCATTTTTGATAACTTTATACAATACTATTCTCACTATAGCAATATAATTGTTATCAATTATTTTATTATAACTTTTTAAATATTGGTCATTCAATGTAAAAGTATGATGCACTCTGTCAGATGCACTCGTCAACACGAAATTTCCATTTTTAGTGCTCTCGTGGTGATATATTCGAAATGGACATTTCCATCAGTCTAGCCATCTTTATGGGTTCATCAAAAGTTATTTCAATGGTAATATTTCACTTTTATTTAAATAACGTCAACTTAAAAATAGGCCATGACCAGTTTTTTGTATACAATTTCCAAATAATAACAGAAATATCATATTATTTATTTCCAGCGAAAGTCAACATTCTTCAAACTGACGGGCGTGGCAGTTATTCTGTGAAAATAACTTAGGTATTATAGGCCTACTTTAAATATTATTTGTAGACCCGTATAAGATACTATAATTATATGAAAATTCTTCGGGCAACATATTTTAGCACTTATTACACACACACACACAAATGAATTGACAATTATTTACGGTGCCATTTATGAGAAATGATCGCCGTAAGGTACGTATTCAATATACGCCATATACTCAGTTTGTCTACAATATTACGTATGTGTTGAATGTATCAAGAAACTTAAGGTTCTAGTTTAAATATTTTTAATTTTTTTTTTTTTTTATCATCATTAGCTTATTAAAAGTTATAACTCTTATTTAT
Organism: Pentalonia nigronervosa; assembly: GCA_014851325.1. NCBI lineage: Eukaryota > Metazoa > Arthropoda > Insecta > Hemiptera > Aphididae > Pentalonia > Pentalonia nigronervosa. The sequence goes on from JACXSJ010004504.1 coordinate 10,337, forward strand.
GATGTTTAAATTTAATTTGTATTTCACAATAATTCATAGCTTAATAGCGAATGATTAAGTGGTCGTAAACAATTTTACGTAAGCATATTAGTGTTTGTGACATTTTAAATACTATTTTCCATGTCAACTTTGATGTGAATGTCATAAGTGGAGTTTAATGTTTGTTTAAAAGTTTAAACTTTAGTCGTTGATAAATGATGAACATCACGAGTAAATACAAAGATTTGAATCAAGAACCAAAATGGTTTTTGCTTTGATAAGTCATAGTTAGCATACACATGATTTAAATATAATGTTTAGCAGATAAAAGAATCATGAATGTAAATTATCAATGCAACGATAAAGCCACATTGAGGTAGGTACAAACCTACCAATTAAAGTTAATTTATCTATCATACATTTAAATGATAATAATATTATTACAAAAATATAATTTGTGTTAAAAAACATTAAAAATTTGACATAATTAAATCAAGTGTGTTCCCATAATTTTAATTGTAAATGGCTGATAGTAAAAAAAATGATGTAGGTTATATTGATAATTTACAGGAACTCGTCAATGAACGGGATTAGGAAAAAGGGAACCTATATTATTATGTTTTTACAATTAAATAAAATAAAAATACAATGCTTATAATTATGAATTTGCTTATTATGTTCTCGTAAGACGTATAATTATATAAATACTGCAGGTTGTGATTTGATAATATTTGTGTATCTACCGTATGTATTAGAACATAGAATAAATAAACTTTTTTTATGAATGTGACAAATGCTCTATAATTGTATTACTATAATAATAAGTTCAAATCACGAACTCTTGAAATATTTTCAATTTGGTAGACTTAAGCAGTTACCTTGAATATATGTACAAATAGCAAATACACTAAACGTTACACATCAATTTGATACAATATATAAATAAATGTCTATCCTAAATACATTTTAGCAGTTTAAGTTATGATAATTAATAAATAATCACGATTATTATTTGATTATTATTATATATATTTTTTTTTAATCAAAATACATTTTTATATTCTTTGAACAAATGTTTTAATTGTTGAAAAACCTAACAACACTTAAGTAATATGGCTATATGTAAAGAAATGCATATTATAATTATTTTTTAAATTGGACTACCTTCAAAGTTTATAACGTTAATGTTTGTTATTTATTTTTATTTCTAATGTTTTTTGATTAAATCATTAGCTTGGAGTACATAAACGTCGTGGATTTTGTACCTTAATAACAATAAAACGTTGACTAAAATAGTTGGCAATGATTGTTAATAGTGGAGCAATGAAGATATTTTCTCTAAATATACGCCCGATAACATCAATTGTTAGCTAATGACTATCAAAATAATTCGCCAATTTTTAAGGAAATGAAACTTTTTCCCAAGATATTAACTATTGCGTAATTTCCAATTGTACGTCCTTGACCGTAACGCAAACCATGATATATATAAATATATATGCAACAAAATATAATATAATTATTATTTTTGTACAAACATAGAATAATCATAATAATAATAATAATAATACTAATAACGATAATCATAATACGGTGTCGTTGAGCAATATAAATAATTAATAGAATCGAAAGAAAAAACCTAGTAGGACAGGGAATAATATTTATTTCATATATGAGAACAAAAAACAATAACCGCATTATATAGTTAAACTTGAATTTTAAGTCTTTTGTAATTGAGAACTTTTTTAAAAAAAATTATCATTAAAATCGTTTTTTAGTAATTGCGATCAGTTTCAATAACATATCAATTTATTTCTTCAATAATATTATATAATAATAGTAGGTAGGTCCTAAATAATAATTTATTGTAGTAGTCTTGAATATTTTGTTGAAAGTACTTTTCTAAATAGTCTTTATGCACGTGTTATGAATTGTGATGCTCTGTTATATTTTATATTGTGTCTTTGGTTGTATCCAACAATTTTTTGTACCGTTCTCTGTAGTAGATGTTTGTGATTGTTTGATAGTTTTAACTAATTATTTAAAAAATAATACACCTTTTTAAATTAAACAAATAGTCTACTTTATTAACAGTTTATATTATAATTTATAATGCGTAAGCACACTACACATTTCGAATGAGTCGGTTACTAGACTGAATTGTCGACAAGACCAATACACAGCCGCCCTGTCACTTATAAGCAAATAAAAAGATCAAACGTCTATGTACAATATATTGCTAATACAAATAGTATCTTATATATTACAAACTACGGACCCGGACATTTCGCCGCGACCGATTCGCCGCGACCGATTCGCCGCGACCGTTTCGCCGCGGACCGTTTCGCCGCAGACCATTTCGCCGCTGTACCATTTCGCCGCGGACCGTTTCGCCGCCGGACCATTCGCCGCGACCGTTTCGCCGCGAAGGGCTAACCTCCCCACAAAATATCAATAAGACCAATTATGTACCCACCTATCATTTAATATAGGTATAACAAAAGATATTAGGT
>JACXSJ010004505.1:0-12823 GCA_014851325.1 Pentalonia nigronervosa
GTTTTTACCAATGGTACCAAATATTGAATTGGTCACGAAGTATATGTTATCGTTCATATTATTGCGTTTTCAAACCATTTGAATTGGCGGTGACGGTGTTACTACAGATTAAAGACAACAATAAATTATTATAGTGTGTCCGTTTGTCGATTACATGTTTATGCCGGTCCGTCAATTACTGTTGACTTGTACTGACTTTTTTTGAGATCGATCTTGATGTGACAGGAAAACGATACCTCCGGAAAATAATACCCCCGGGTGTATGATTTTCCTATGTTAATAGTACCCTCGGTACAAATTTCCCAGGATATTCGTACCCCGGTATGGAATTTTGTTAGGTTCAGATATCTTAGGAATATAATGCTGGGGATATAAATTTCCTAGGATATTCGTAAACTCTGGTATGAAATCTTAAAAAGTATAGATGTCCCAGGAATTTTATACCGGGGGTATAAATTTCCTAGAATATTTGTACCCCCGATATATTGTTATAGGAGTATAACATATATTCTAGAAAAAGTGTACTGAGGGTACTAAAAATTTTGGAAAATCATAGCACCGGTTGGCAAAAATATCCTAGAAAATGTATACCCCTGGTATTATGTTTCTAGGATATCATTACCTCCCAAAATTTCATAACGGGGTACGAATATCCTAGAAAATTTATACCAGGGGTACTATTAACCTAGGAAAATCATACAACCGAGAGTATTATTTAAGGAGGTATCAGATTCCTACCACACCGGGTTCAATCCGATTAATTCGCCCGTTACAATTTATATAGTATAAGCTGCGTTTTCATTACTTTCAATTTTATTTAAAATTTTTTAAAGATGTTCTTTTAAATTTTATGCAAAAAATATCCAGATTCTTAATGTAGATCTTCAAAAATATTAATAATAGGTTACCCCTGTACTATACTATGATCTAAAAATCTTCAAATAAGCTCCGGAATATGCTATTTAAATATGAAAAATACCAAAACACAATTTTTTTTCTGAAAATGTATTATACATTTTTAAATAAATCTTAAAATATGCATGTATTTATGCCTTAAAAATTACTAAATATGCTATTAAAATAATAAATAATAGTATTTAATAAAACCTTTTTACTTTAATACCTAGATAATATTTACATAATTATAATTTGTATTATATAATTGTTTTTTTTTAACTATTGGGAATTACATGTGCAATATATCAAAAAGTAGCAATGTGAGTGATCGGTGAGGATAACATAAACACTAATTTTATAAAAATAAAAACAATCTAAATAATATTTCAGAATAAGGAAATCTATTTAAAACTTAGTTTTTTTTATAAAATATTTATAAAACATAAACCTTTATATCAAAAATGGTCAAATAGGTAAAATATTACGCAAATTTACATTTTGAATATGAACTCGTATTGTTATGAAACAAATTTCTCTATTACTTTACTGATAATTTGAATGATCATTGAAGAATATGCAAACGCCTAGAAATCCCTAGCCCTAATTATAAATTAAAAAAAAAGAAACTGTGACTTGTGTCGTGTACAACCGATTAGAAATCATAATTGTATTCTATTCGATGGGCTAATACGGTGTGCTACTTAAAAATAAATTATAATATGAAACAAAAATGGGGGTATATTTCTCGTGGATTCATATAAATTATGACACATTTTTTTACTATTCGCCATTAACAATATTTTATGAAAATACCAAATAAATCATTATTTTATGCATATTAGCAAAAAATAGTACCAAAACTTGAAAAATAGCACTCAAATTCTAAAATACTTCAAACATGTAAAATATGGCATTATAAAATTTGATATTTTTGAGTCCCCCGGTGCACATAGTAAATTTGTATTCATTCTATTGTTTTTATTTGTGTCCTATAATAATTAGCATATGTTATAATATCATGATACTTCCGATCCAATGATTTCTGTCCTAAATCAATTAAATCAAAAACCATAAGTGCGCTTTACAGTTTACCCTCTAAATGATCTCTGTACGTAGACGTATACAATATTTATAGAATAATATCGTTTGATATTTAATTACATTTATCGCGCAATAGTAAAAATTATTCTAAATTTTAATAATTATATAACTATAGTGTTACATTCAGACTAATTACAAACATTTGATATATTTCAGAAACATTTTTTAATTTTAATACGTACCTCCGGGACATCAGAGTGCGCTTAGATAAAATTACAATATTATAAATTATGTTAAGATTAATATTCCGAGCAAATTATTTTCATTATCTCAAAAGACATGTTCATCATTATGCGACGCAATTATTGTTCAAATAGAATAATCAATTTTAAAAATACGTTTCAAACGACTATATACATCGAATACTGTCAATTTCTACTTGAGCAAATTCAATTGATTATATTTTTTTTCACCGAATCGAATGTATAAGATTTTATTTCTAAATAAAAATGCATTAATATGAACAAAAAAGATTTATTTTATTATTTATATATTACCTACCGCGCTAGTCTTATGTACACTGGTTATTAATCAAGAATTTGAAAATAAAAATTATAATCAGCAGTCAAGAAATTGTAATGATTTTCGAAATGAATCATATTGAACAATGAATAGGTATTTTTATTACTCTATGGTTTATAGTATTATTATAATATAAATTTCACGAGTAAAGTATGAAAAAAGAATAATAACTCATATACATATTGGTTGAAGTAAAAATATTATTTATACATCGTTTACTTTGTAAATATGTTCAGGGTAATTTTTATACATTATCTATAGCTGAGTTGGTATACATATTGATAAAATTATGATTAATTATTTAGTAATATTCTAAAAAAAAAAAAAATGATCTTTCTTTTTCATAAGTATGATTTGATTTTTGCCAATAGAATATCAAGAGATGAAATTAAAGATTTGACGTGCTAGGTTATAATTATTTTTTTCCAATGTCCTTGTCTTTAATTTACCAGAAAATAAGTCAAAACTATATAATTTTATAAAACACGACATTAGTTATGTTCGGATTATAAACAGTTGTTGATAATTGTTTATAAACAAGAGTTATATATGAAATATATGAAATCATAGAAATTAAAAATTGTATTTTCAAATCAGAATCTCTTTCACTGAGATCTTTTTGATTTGCAAACCACGGGCCTAGTATGAAAAGGCATAGTCTAAATTACTTTTTTTTCCATAAGTAACTTTTTAACAAAAACTGTTTAAAAATGTGAAGACGCATCTTTTCAGCTACCTAACATTCTTGTTTATACGATTATTATTAACAATTTTTATAAAAATAAAAGGTTCTAATCGCCAAAAATTAAAAAATAAACACAATTTAAAATGCTCAGTTAATGGAATAAAATTATTAACAAAAGGTTAGTATGAAAAGGTTTTAATTTGATAAATCACGACCAATAGTAAAATATTATTGTACGATAAAATAAAGGTACAAAAAAAAATAATTTTATTATAGTAGTATTTGTATCACGGATTGATTACATCATCACAGTTAGAATTATTGATAACATCTGACTCATTTGTTAAAATTGGCGAATAGTTAAAACTTTCTTCATCTGTTTTTTTTTCTTATTTACGATTTAATTATTTTGGAACTGAATAAGACTTCTTTACTGAGCCATTCGATATGAGACAGCAGATCAATATGAGGATTTAGGCACAAAATTTTTTTTTCTTCTGACCTACGAGTTACATACCTTGTTTCGTTGGCTTTAGTGTTTGATAGAATTGATCTATTATACAAATTTAAGTTGAAAACATTATCTGTGCTTAGTAGAGATTTTAGCTTCAACATTTTAAATTTAATATTTTTTTTTTTTTTTTGTGGTGTTTTCTAAAATTATTCAACTTTGAACTTTATAATTTTGGAAATTTTATTTCTAATATATTTTTCTTAGCATAGTTACTTTTTGAGGTTGCACAGTTGGTACATTAATACGGCTGGTTTACATTGTAACAATAATAACATCAAACAAAACACTTATATTTAAAACAACTATAATAATTATTTTTTTTAAATTTGCAGAAAATTACATGTTTTTTTAAGAATCTAATGACTGTGAATATGAACTAAAATAAAAATAAATACGTACATGTTAAATAATAGAGTATATTATTAATTATCAACTATTAATTGTAAATAGTTGTGATTCATGGTATAATACAGTAATGGGCAAAGTACGGCCCGCGGGCCAACTCCGTCCCGTGAAAGTACTTAATCCGGTCCTCCGAGGGTCCATCGACATGAATAGTATATAGCCCGTATAGTATAAAAGTATAGTTGAAAAAAATTCCCGAAATATTCTGAAAACTATCGAAGAAAATATTTTTAAATATATAAATGGATTCGCGCGGACTATGCGCGGTCGTACCCTAATACTATTAGGCTAATAGCGTGGGGTAGGTAGATAGTAGGTACTACGATAATAGGTATATAATTTCTATTTTTGTTTATATTGATATATTTCCCAGATCTCGGTTTGATGCGTCCTTATCGTAGTTTTCGTATAATAATATGTATGATGTACACACACACACATATATATATATATATATAAATTGATATAATGTTATTGTGTAATGCTAACAGTCTTAGCACTGTCGTCATACCTACATAATCGTTATTCCTTGTGTTATAGTACGTATAGTACGTATAGTGAACTCAGTCGTCACTCGTCAGCTGTCACAGATCGAGCCGCATGTTTTTCTTTAATTTTGTTTTAATTTCGTTCCTTGTTTGCTGTAATGTTTTTATAATATTATATGATTCAATAAAGCTTAAACACAAAATGCATTTTTTCTATAATTCTGGCCCTCCTCTAGAATTTCTTAAACTTTGTGGCCCTCTATTAAAAAAGTTTGCCCACCACTGGTATAATATAAAAACTAAGTACATTGTAATTTATAATAGCTACTTATAAGAATTAGTTATTGACAATTGTAACATTTCGGAAATCACTGAAAAAAAAAAGATAAAATCAACGAATGTAGGAAAATATTTATACACTCAACTTTCCTTTTAACTAAAAAAAAATTAATACAATGTTTTTAATAGATAAAAATGTACATCTATCGCAGAAATAAATGAATTCATATTTTCAATATTAAGTTCTATAGCTGTCTTAAATACTATTAAAATGAGTAAATGGTAATACAAATATACATTTTTAAATATAATTAAGAAGTGTTTAAACATACAGTCATTTTATTATATCAAGGAAATTATTTTCTAAGAAATTTGTATTATGATGAATTATAAAATGTTAAAAATTTTCAATTTTAAGAATGTTTCCAAAAAGAAATATTCATGAAAATATAAAAAATATACATCACTATATATATTTATGGTACAAACCATGTACCTACCGACGTTACATTTTAATATTAGAAGGATTTCACATTACTGTTTTTTGGATCAAAATAGACCCGTAAAAGTCTTAACAAAGGCACTGACTTGGGTTTTACTTCGATAATAATTTTGAAAACGCATAAATGAATTTTTTCTTCAGTCTAATAATATGGTTGTAGACTGAGGTTTGTGTGCGAACAATGCAAAGGTGTGTCAGAATAACTTTAAACATTCTCATTAGGTCAATGGAAAAAGGTAATGGAGTTCTTTTTCGTAAAATTTCGTGAAGTTTCGTACATTAAATTCTCTAATTTCCTTGCCGCTTTTGGTTGCATTGAAGTACTGTAATTAAGGTAACATTATATATCGTTTCATCGCGACCTGAATTTTTTTGTTGCTTAAGTGCCGTCAGTGTTCTCTGCTACTTGATCAGCTATCTCATTTTCTTTGATACAAGAACGGCCTAGTATCTAGCATAATTGAATGCAATGCATTTCCTTCATAATTTGCATAAATTGTATATTGTTGTGTACGTGTGCATTTATATCATTCAAATTATTCGAACATATTTTAACGTCGCATATTACACTTTCGATCTGAAAATCCAAATCAATTATTAAACGTATAGCTTCGCGGAAACCAAAGTCTTTGGCAGTAAAAATCGAACAAACACCTCTAATAGGAATATTGTAAAATATATGTTTTACATTTTTCAAAATTAGTGACGTTCCTTTTCCTGCCCGGCTTTTTGATTCACCTATACGTTTTCTCCATAATGACATGATATATAATTTGAAGGTAAGCTTTCTCGCGGAAAGCTTAAAATTGTTATTGGTGGAAACTTTTTTTCCATTCTGCTAAGTCTGTTACATGTGAATTCAAAAAAAGAGGATGATTGGAAGGTTGTTTAGTTATTAACAATTTATTATCATTAGTATGAATATTATAATAATATTTGTTCTGAGAATTTTCATTAAAGCTACCATCTATACACAGTTTACACCTAAGTTGTACTGGAGCTGAGTGTTTGTGAAGATTTAGTACCATACCGAGAAATTGGGACGAGATTAACACATTCGCTTAAACGAGCGAACACAACAATCGCGATCAAACAAATTATAATTTGCAAACGACAACATAAATTATTTAGGTTGTACTAAACTATGCGTACTACGCATGTGAGTCGATATTAAAATAAACGTATTGTTTACCAAACAAGAACGTTTGTACAACTGTTTTCTAACTATAGAAACTGGTCTATGTTGTTGAAACTGTCATCAAAATATCACAGTTATTAAAATATTGAATTTTTCGTTTTAAACCGATTTTTGTTGTGTGAAAATATATTCAAACAAAAAAAGAATACAAGTAAGTAATCGTAATGCTCTGCGGTAGATGTCGGTTGTACCTCGTGATTTCAGAGTACACCACTTACATGTTTGGGTTGGATTTGGATTCCAACATAAATCATCATATTTGACCATTTTCGATATGGGTTTAAGTTTTATTAAAAAAATATGGTTTTAAATAGATTTTCTGGACCTGCGATATTATTATGATAGTTTTATTTATATGTTATCCTTATTGATCACACGTATTGTTACTTATTGGCACACGTGATTCTCGATAGTTAAGAAACAATTACATAATATAAATTATAATTATGTAAATATTAACTAGATATAAAAAAAAAGTTTTTATTAAATATTATATATATATACTTTTTAAAATGCATATTTTAATATTTAGTAATTATTTAGTGATTCATAGGTATAAATGAATGCATATTTTAAGGTTTTTCGGGGCATGGAGATCCTAGCACTAATAATAATTTACGTTAAAAATTTCAAGTTCTCACGATTAATATTTTTAAACAACAATAAAATAATTAAAATCGTAAATTGATTCGTTAACGAGTTTAGATATCTGATATCGTCCAGATTTTAATTTTAAACGTTTATAAAAATTATGCTAGTTTATTTTTATATATAGTTTTTTTTTTTTTTATTGTATTTCTATTCCATACTCAAGATTTAAATATTTATATTTTAATATTATTTTTACATCTATTTGAAGATCAAATTTTAACAAAATTCGTCCAAATCACGAAATTGTTCAAATCATTTTGTAATAAAAAATGTATCACATTTTTATTTTCATACCTAGCATTTAAAAATGTAAAACAAATTTTATCATGTTATGGCCTTGTACGAAATAAAAAAATCAAACTCAATAATTTTTTTGTATTAAAACAAAATTTAATTTTTTTAAAGACATTCTAAATTCAAATAAGGATAAAATTCTATATTAAAACAAATTACAACAGTTTTAGTTAATGTTTTGTCATTCAAAAATATTATTATTATTTTTATTACGAATGGATCTTGCAGTCGTTTATTTTTAAATCTTAAATTTTTTTTCTTTAGTTTGTTACAAAAGTATTTTAAGAAGCACAACTTAATTGCTTTAGACTCTAAATGGTGCGATGAATGTATTAAATTTACAATGTTATGTGTACTTTTTTTATTTTATTTTTTTTTTGTGTCTGTCATCACGTTTTAATGCAGTAAAAATCCTCCGATTTTTTTCATAAGCATATTTTCTGATAGGAAAGTGATTCTAGTTGATACTTTATGGCTTCAAAGGTAAAAAATTCCCAATATTTTTTTAATGCGCTGGGAAAAACAAAAAAAAAAATAAGGAAAAAAAGGAATTTTTTCGCAAAGTAAATTTTGGACAACATTTATTTATTTTTTTTAATGTAACTAAAATACAATTACCTTAAATACATGAAATTTTCACCAAATGTTTATATAAGCATTTTCAATATACCATACAATTTTTAAAATATTTTGAAAATTTAATACAAGATTCCTCATAACTTGTTGTAAGTGAAAATTAAAATAAAAGTTGAGCGTATGTCTTAAATATTTTTTTATAAGCATTTAAAGTTAAAATTTAGAAAAAATACTTAAAAAACACGAAATTTTGCAGGTTTTTTTTTTATTAAGGAATTCATAAAAAATTTTCTATTCAAATTTAAGATTTGAAAATTCAACACAAAGATCTTTATAAGTTTTTTTACCTTTCTAAAAAAAAAAAGAATACCAGAAAGATAACATAATTTTTTATGAGCGGTATAAATTATTAGACATTGGATATTTAGCCGTTTTTATATGGGAATGATTTTCTTAATTTGATGCAAATCAAAAAGGAATAACTGTAGACATTTGAAAATGTTCCCAAAATGTTTAAAATATCATTTTTTATTTACAAACAAAAAAAAAATTAAAAATAGTTTGCCAATTTTTTAACTAATTGTAGACCTATGAAATTTTTGGTTTTTTCAAATTTTTTTTCTTTAAATATCGATAAAAAAATTTCGTTGAGTCAAATTTCTTGAAAATTTTATACAAAAATACACATAAGTTGTTAAATAGCAGATCAAAAAAAAAAAATAAAATACATAGCCACAATTTTTTTTATGAGCATTTAAACGTCGAGTTTTGACCAAAATTCATTATTGAGCATTTTTAAAATATTTTGTTGTTAAAAAATTATTAAATGTTCAGTTTTTATTTTGAAAATTTTGATTAAAAATTTAAAACAAGTTTTTCATAAGTAGTTTATGATGTAACTAAAAAATCAAAATATATATTAGAAAATAATTTTTTATAAACATTTTAAGTTAAAATTAGACGTCAACATTTTGAAAATTTGCAAATTATTTTGTTCTTGAAATTTATAAAATATTCAATTTATATATTATCTAAAGATTGAAAATTTAAAAAAGGTTACTCATAAGTAGTTAATAGTGTGGCCAATAAATCTGTTAAATATGTTTATATGAGTGATTTCTTATAGATATTTTAAGTTCAAATTTGGACGAAATTATATATTTAAATGAAGAATCATAATGTTAGTTATTTTGTTGTAATTTAAAAACATTTTTTGTGAGTTCTTGAAACTCTTAAAGTATATTATTATATTTTGTACATTCAATGAAATATTTAAACGTAATATTTTGTGCAAAAATTAATTCAACCTACTGTATTATTAATAGTAACAAAATGAATTATTTTCATAGCAATAATATCTAAAAATAGGTAAACTTAATTATGTAGGCTGACAGACGTCTTCGCTCAGAATCGTTTTTCGTATACAATGATTTTATATCATTGAATACAAATTTAACACATGCATGAAAGTGGTCCACTTGACACTTACTATACAGCAGAGCGGTAGCCACTTGCCAACTTTTTTTTTTATATTTATCCTTTTAAAATGTATGTATATAAAAACTTTTGTTTTTATGGACATAGTTCGTTGATTCTTTTTTTTTTTTTTATTCTCATTGATAGTCTGCTCATTTTGACTAATAAAAAACAAAAACAAATAAAATTAGGTACTCATTTAATTAATTATTTATTAATTTAATCATTTTAAGTAAAGTCCGTGGTAATAATGCCACGTTTGTTGGATAATAGTTAATTGTTCCGAATTTAAGGACATGAACAGCATGATTTTTCCAAAACAAATAGTACTTGACGCTTGCATATGAAGAAAGTCGTATTAAATTTTCATGATTTTTTATGGAGGAAAAGTTTTCTTTTATTGACGTATATGGAAAAAAAATGCTTTGCTTTAACTATAATTGCATATAGTTAAAGCAAAGCATTTTTAAGGTTAACAAACAATTATTTTAATTGACATATTACAATTTCAACAAAATATGTTCGTTAGTTAAAGTTTAATTAAAGTTTTTCCTGATTATTGAAAAAAGTACTGACACTTTTCGATTTTGATCCAATAGTATCAACTAGATCCAATTTGCCTACAAAAAAACTTCTGTCAAAGTTAAGTAATTTATTTATACTAATAAATTAACTTTCAACATACAAATAACAAAAAAAAAAAAAAAGCGCACATCATTTTAAAATCAATACATTCATTGCTCCAGTTAAAACATAAAAAAAAATATACAAACTATTTTCCTTATAATCAACACTTAAATAGGTCATGTTTGATGTCAAACGGTAAAAAGGTAATTTACATCGAGTGGAAATGAAAAGGGAATATTCTGATTGTAGTAATATTATTAATTAGCAAATTCGTAATTATATTATGGGTACTATTGAAAAATATAAAATCATCGTATATGAAAAACGATTCTGAGCGAAGACGGTCTGTCAGCCTACATTTATGTGTTTAATATTATTGCCATTAAAATAAATAATTTAAATCTTAATAATATAGTAGGTTGAATTGAGTGCATAAAATATAATAATATACTTTAAAAGTTTCAAGCACACATGAACAATATTTTCAAATAACTAATATTGGTATTCTTCAATTTAATATTTAATTTTGTCCAAATTTTAACTTAAAATGTCTATAAAAAACATCCATATAAATATATTTATTAGATTTTTTGGTTACACTATTAACTACTTACGAAATACCTTGTTTTAAATTTTCAATATTTAGATATAAGCATTAAACATAATATTATGCATTTTTAACTACAAAATAATTTGTAAGCATTTGATGTTTTGATGATATTTGGTCAAAATTTAATTTAATAAAACAACTTTTGGAGAATCTTGTACAAAATTTTCAAATCTCAGATTTAAACAGAAAAATTAGTATGAATTTCTAAATAAAAAAAAAAAAAAACTGCAAATGTTAGTGATTTTTACATATTTTGTCGACATTTTAATTTTAGGTGCTTATAAAAAACTATTAGAGTATTACACAGTTATTTTTTTAAATTTTACTTACAGCAAGTTATGAAGAAACTTCTATACCTTTTATAGTCTTTTGACAAATTGAAAATTTTTTTATCGACAATAATAATAAAAAAAATAAAAATAAACAAAAAATTATATTATGCCTATAAATAGCTGAAAAAAATTAAAATATGTATTATGTAGTATTGAAAATGTTTATAAAAACATTTTGTGAAAATTTCATCTAACTATTGTTTTTATTTTTGATGTTAGACATGAAAACGAAATCGATTTTTTCAAAAGTTGGCTTTTCGTAAAAATACCCGTTTTTTCCTTATTCTTTGTTGTTTTACTCGACGGATTTGAAAACTATTTTCAAAATCGGGAATTTTTTACTTTTAAAAAGTACCAACTAAATTCACTTTCCCACTGGAAAAGATGTTGATGAAGATAATAGAACTACCCCATTAACTACCCCTAAACGTAATGACAAGCATACATAATTGTACAATCTATACATTCCTTGCTCCGCTTAGAACCTAAAACAAATGGAAACAATTCCTTAGACAAAAACACATTACCATTATTTAGAAACTATAAGGTACCTTCCTACTGAATTTTTCACCGTTTGTATAAATATAACATATTTTCAAATTTAAAATATCTTATCATTTTCAATATACGTATATATATCGTTGGATTAAACAGTGTTCACGTAGTATTAGTTTAGCTTATGTGTGTTTATTGAATATAAGCTAAAAAAATCACTGAATAATTGATATTTTAGTAGTAACTAATCGACATCATGTTGCACTATTGGCTTTTTAGATTTAAAACGAAATAAATTATATTTTCTTGGAATAAATTTTACAATAATTAAGACTTTTGGCTAATCTTATTTACTACTTTTCTCTAAGTGCTAAAGGGACACGATGGTGCTTACAAAATTTTAAACCAGCCCCGGCTTCAGTTTCAAAGACACTGTGTACGTATGAAATGTACAGAGCTCCGATTCGAATAATTATTTGTAATTATCTAATATCATGTCTATGGCTTCAACACTAAAATGGCATGTATATATATTATCGATGCCTAGCAGAGTTAAATCATTTCTGATTAACAAAGAAGGACTACCATTTAGTATAATATACGCTCAGAATAGTCTTGATTTATTTTTATTGGTAACTGTTAATTGAAGTTTACCCGCCGGCGTCATTCTATTGCCGACATGTCTGTTAATGCGATATTATTATCTTCCAATTTTATCGTTCCGAAATAAGAATTAAACGTTGTCGTAGAGATTTTGCTATATAACAAACCTGTATCGATTTTATATGTGATCGGTTTGCCATCGACTGTTAAAGTTATTTTAAATGAGTTTATTTTTACATTGTTATTAGAATTTTCCCTTATTGAAAAAAAAAGAGTCTACTAGATTTACACACGAGTCGTTGTCTACTTTTCCCAACATAAATGTATTTTGTGTTTTATTTTTGTTACCCTGATTGGGTTTTATTTTCGATATATATATATATATACTAGCCGTTCCGCCCTGCGTTGCCTGAGCCAAATATTAAGTTGAGATTAACCTGAAATGATTTATATGCATTTAAACCACATAGGTAGACAATCCACTGCATTAGATCACGGACAATATGCGAACAGTAAATTATCAGGTAGGCAATCCACCTGCGGTGGATTGCGGACCCCATGAAGTGCG
>JACXSJ010004506.1:0-12817 GCA_014851325.1 Pentalonia nigronervosa
AAAAAAACTGGGATTTTTACGCGAAACCAGTTTTTGACAAAACTGATTAAGTTTTCTTTGTGCAACTCTTAACCGAATAACCGTAGATAATTTAAATTTTCAACACGTGTTTGTATGCCAATTTTTCATACATGATATAATTTTCGAAATATTTTTGAGCTGTTTATGGACAATAGAAATTTTCAATTTTTTTTTTTTTAATTATTCTAAAAAATTTAAATAAAAACCTTGAAATTTGAATAAAAAATCATAATAATTTGATATTAGTGTAATTAAAAAAAAAATTGAGCGTAAATTCACAATATCTTTTTATAAACGATTTAAGTTGAAAATAAATATGATAAAATTTGTCAAATTCACAAAAATATGCAAATTATTTTTAATTAGATATTCGTTCATATTTTTATTTTTATATCTAAGGTTTAAATTAATATAAGATTTCTCATAAGGTGTCTACTTAAAACAAAAAAATAATTTACTGAAAAGTCAAATTATTTTTTTATAAGCGTTTGTAGAATTTTTCCGACATTGGATATTCACTTGAAACTAACGATTTCTCCTGGTATGATTTTCTTACTTTGTTATATTTCTAAAACGAATAACTGTAGTTTTTACCAAATGTTTATGTTATCTTTTTCTATACAATATAACATTTTTAAACTATTTAGATACTGTGTGAGCTGTTTATAGACATTTCAAATATCTTCTTTTAAATTTTTTTTTGATAAAAATACTTGAAAATATGATACAACGTTGTTCATTAGTTGTTTTAATAGCAGTTCAAAAATGAATTTAAAGTTAAAATTTCGACAAAATTTAACTAAATCACGAACATTTTTACGAGGACTTATAATGTTACCCATTTTATTATATGCAATAATATTTTCAAAATATTTTGATTAATTTTAAGCTATTACCTATTTTTTCATAAACCTATCACACTGTTCTACAACGGCTATGAGGTATAGACTAAAAATATAGTACCAATAACATAATATGATAGAAATTTAAACTTTTATAGTTTATAACAATTAAATATTAATATCAGAATAAGTACAGTGTTTTTGGCAAAAATTAGATTAATTTTTCGTAATAATAATAGTAAAAAAAAGTTACTTTAATAGCAATATCAAAAAATCATATCATAAAATATACATAGATTTCTCATAAGCAGTTTATAATATAACCAAAGCAGTTTTATCTATAGTAATTTTAAGTTCAAATTTGGATGAAATCAGATACCTAGGTATTTAAACAGAGAGTAACAAATCTTTGTAGGAAAAAGTGCAGTGTTAGCGTTTAAAAAAAAAAAGTATAACTCGAATTTATAAAATTACATGATATACATTTAATTGTATAAAGTATTAAATTTCTCAAACATAAAACCATACTTTTTTTGTAAATTATTTTCAAAATATATTAAAATATTGAATATATCAGTAAAATGTATGAAATCAAAATAACAATTTTTTATTTCATCTACACAATGGGTTCACACTGACTTTTAATACCTATTATATTTTATATATTAATTGTATTGTTATTAAAAATAAAATTCGTTATTTGTAATCAATGATCTTTATATATATTTTTAGGTAGGTCCTTAACACGTTATTATATTATAATAGACTACACAGAAATGTAACCATAATATAAAACTAAATGAGAATATATGCAATATTATTTTCAAATCCAAGTTTATAATTATATATTATTTTCATCTGGATTATACTTGTTTAGATTTTAAACAGCAAAGGATTTTAATATGTAAAAGATGCAGATTTGTATATGCAGTAATAGATACTAAGTTTTACAATTTATATTTAATTCATATTTTGTTGCAATTTATTAAAACGGTTTATCGCATTTTCAATTTAATTACAATTGATGTAAGCATCTACCTACTATGGACGTGATTTTGTTTCTTTATAACATAATTGTCAATTTATCTTAAAAACAAGGATGATATGCTATCAATGATAAGAGTAGTTATTTTCGTAATCAGTTTAAAGAACGTGAATGAATAAAAAACAATGGATTTCTTTTTTTTTGCCTATAAAAACCTAATTACACAAATGTCAACATTGTTTTAGATTCATAAGTTTTTCGTAACTCTAATTAACTTATAAAAAAAAAAATGATTAACTCAAGAGTTGTCGTGATTATGGCGTTGGCTTGTTTTACTATGTTAAAAATGTAATTTTACTAAATATCTGACCTTTTTTTATTATTATTACAAAGGCTAAAGCAGTTACATGTGACAAATATCCATACCCTCGTCCTTGCCAACCGAACCTTGATGTCCTCCCCCACCTTCACTACCATACTTACCAGTACCACTAGGCTCACTACCTAGTTTACCATTGTGTCCATCACCATGCTCACCATCATACCCAACACCAAAGTTCATACAACTTCCAATGACTCCTCTACTGTGTTGACCTAGTCCAACAGCATGATGTGCCTTTCTTCCTCCTCTCTTCCTCCTCCTCTCTTCCTCCTCCTCCTCCTCCGTGATACCAGGGATGTGGATTAATCCTTTATTGTTAAATTACATTCAACAAAAGAATTTAGATTTTTCTCACTTCGATACAATCACCATGTTACTCGAATCACCTACCATGTCCATGTTTGCCTCTACAAACTTTCTCGCTTTTATAGTTTCAAGCTTCCTATGTCCATGTTTTATCCTACCAACTATATGAGTTTAAAAATTATTACATCACATTTATATAATTTAAATTTAAATTATATCATTATTTATAAGGATTAAATACATATTATTTAAAGACTCAATATACTAAATATGTAAACAAATTAAATATAATAAAAAACTGCAATACTGAGAATAGAGTATTCTTAATAGTTTTATACACTCTTAAAAAAGTAAATAGTTAGTAATACATCTATAAATTAGATGTGAATCGAACTGAACTTAGGTATTTGATTAGAGCTTGAAATTCGAACCTAGTTTTAAAAAAACCTAACCAAATCAAAATTGAACAAAACGTTTAAAAATCTTCAATCTATCCAAACTCAAAAATAATTCGAACTGTAAAAAAAGAATTAGACGCCAAACGTTTTGAACAAAATATTTTTCCTGTGTTTATTTTAAAATTTGTATTTTATCTGTTTTCTATTTTATCGACGAAATGTAAACCTGTATTATATTCTTAAGTTTTATTCAAAATGTAATTAAAAGTTCGGTTCGGTTTGGTTTGGTATTAAACGAAATGTTTAGTACAGGTTTGGAACGACATGCTCGGTTCGAGTTCAACATCACATTGAATTGTTCGGTTCCTGTTCAGCTCGATGTACGACTAAAAAGTTCGGTGTGGTATTATTTTTTGAGTTCGACTCGCCTATAAATAAATATAAAATAATATATTATGGACTAACGACTATAGTTTTGGATAAAAGAGTTCATAAACTTGACAATTCATTATGTATACAATCCACATATGTACAAAATCAAAGTAAAATAAAAAGTGTTCGTGTGGGTTGTCCCCCTTTGCTGTGCAGTATATGTCGAGTGGGTCACTGTAATGGATCTGTTAAATTCGAATTTAATGAATAATCATTAAATACGAAAAATGATTCTGAGCTGGTCTGTCAACCTATATTAGTATATTATTACTTATATATTATATTACCGAAATTAAAATAATTTAATATTCTGTTAATATTATAGTAGGTTGAGTTAATTTTTCAAAAAATATTGCATTTGAAAATGTTACTATGCATATTAAATATCATCTTAATTTCATATAAGTTTAAAAGCTTTGAATACCAACTAATAATATTTTTCAATTACTAGAAAATAACTAAAATCGTTATTTTACGTTTCTGAATTATAAATTAAAATGTTTAAAAAAAAAACTTTATATATTTTGGTTACAGCATAAACTGCTTATGAAAAATTTTCTTTTAAATTTTCATTTCTTAACTATGAAAATTGAACATTTTATAAATTTTTAACTACAAAATAATTTCCAAATGTTCGTCATTTTTATGAATTCCGTCAACATTTGAACTTTAAATGCTTAAAAAAAATCACATCTTTAAAATTTTTAAATTGCTATTATAAAAACTTAAAAAGAACCATGCACTCAATTTTTAGCTCTTTAACAAAGCGAACAATTTTAAATCCATATGTATAGAACAACAACTTTCAAAAAAATCGAAAATTTCTTATGCCTATAAGATATTATATATAGCTAAAAATAAATCGAAATATTTTGAAAATTTGATAGTGTATAGCAAATATTAATAAGTTATATAACATCTGGTAAAAATGTCAAGTATCTACGGTCATTTGTTTTTGAACTACAAAAAAATAAGATAATCGTTCGATAATAAATCATTAGTTTACAAAAATATATAATGTTAAAAAAAATTTGAACTTCAAGCGCTCACAAAAAAGTAATTTGAATTCCTGATAATTTTTTTTTTTTTTTTTTGTCAAAGGTAGAAAAACTTATTAATATATACGATGAATCTTGTAAAATATTTTTAAGTCTCAACATAAAAAGAATACAATATATAAATAGTCATTTTGTAACTGTCTGGGATTTATTGCGATTTTTCCATTGGATACTTAAATATATCATAATATGCAGCATCAAGTTTAAATATCAGTATTATAATTAATAAATCGATTATTTATTTTTATGTATCAAATAATAACTAATTATTAGTTATTATTGTTATTTTTTTTTCATGGGTAATTAGTGATTATCTAATAAATTATTATTTTTCTTTTAATAACATAATTAACGTGTCTATTACTTTAAGACAACAAATAAAAAAATAATTTTCTTTAACTCCTTACAAATAGCGTATGCGTAACCAAAAGATTTATTGCCTTGGATACCACTGAACCAATTAACAACAGCATTTTCCAACACGTATTCCACGAGACTCGGCGAGTGTTTAATATCTTCATTTTTTAAACTATTTAAATTAAGTTGGCTATAGGGTGGCTCACGCTGGGTTTTTCTTTTGGCTCTCAAAAACGAATATATTTTGTTTATTTAAGTTTAGGGTTGTCATAGATTATATAGAAATAAAAGAGACTTATAATAATATCATATGATGTAGTTATAGTAGGTAATAAATAAACATTTTTCAATAAAACTTTTCATGGTGCATTTAGGGTTACAGCAGGTTATAGGATTTACAAAATATGGTTTTAAATTCAAGGAACAGTAGCTTGTATTGTTTAGGTACTTTTTTTGGCTGCGATTTGGAAATACTGCACGTTTGGCAAAACGCCGGGCGGCAAGGTGTACACTTTTGGAGTTTCAAATTCCGATTGACAATTATAGTAGTCTTGTAGCGATTGTGGTTTACCACCGATCGAGTTGAGACACGATTTCGACGGATGTGTGGTAAAAAATATTTTCGGAGATTCGGGGGCGGGTAACACTGCGGTGGTGACCGGAGTGGCCGGCAGAGGACCTTCTGAATTCGGCCTTTCGCTGATCACTATCGGCCCGGGGATGCCGTAAGGCATGATCGAAGGAGGTGGCGCCGGGTACGGTCGGGGGATGGACACGACGATGGACGGTGGCGGTCCGGTGGGCACGATGATGGGCGGCGGTCTGGGCGGTTTGGCCGGCAGGTTTATGTACATAGGGCCGGGGGCCGGACCGGGAATTATGATCTGTGGTGCTGCCGGTGGCAGGGGTGGCAGACTGGTGAAAACGGTGTCGGGCTGTTGGCAACCGGCCGGCGGCAGCAGACCTGACGGCGACAACGTCTTCAACAGCGGGAACAGCACCGATCGCGGGACGGAGGAAATCGAAGTGGGGCTGGCCGAAGAGACGGCGGCGAGCAGGATGAGGACAGAGATCGGTGACAGTTGGCTCAGCGCCGTCGGCGATGACGAGACGGCACCCAGCAGGGCCACGAGCGTCGGGGGTGGCAACGTTTTGAACAGCTCAGGCGTGGCCGACAGCGTGTTCACTATGGACACGAGCGCTGAAGGGGGTAGTGCGTCGAGGGTGGACGTCGAACACAGGGTGGTCAATAGGGGAGTTAATGGTGACGTACAGACTGGAGGCTGGCCCGCGTTTATAGAGCTGCTCTGTAGGTCTGAGCCTGCTTGGGAACAGGGGACCACGGAAAGCCCATCGAAACCCTACAATAATATTAAAAAAGACAAATTTAATTTTTGATGTTCAATTCAAAGTCTCAATAATTGTTTTAATCTCAGAAATTATAATTGCATAATATTATTATCGGTTGATATATAATTAATTATAATATGTAATCTGTTATCGGCTTCCGTTAATTATATAGAACCGAGTAAAGAAAAATGTATACTACGTTTAAAAATTGAAAACAATTTATTGTTTGTGTTCTGATCATAATTATGTTATTATTACCTTAAGATCCATGAGGCACATAATCAAACAGGCAACTAAAGTCGACCACTTCATTCCAAGACTTGACTGGATAACTAGTTTAATCTTAATGTACTCGTAATGGGACTTCACACTTCCTTATATATGTAGTTTAGAATTCATCGGTTGTAATGAGATGATAAATGATGAAGATTTCACGAGTATAAGTACATTGTACGTGATGCAACGGTAAACGAGTGCGACGATGTATCAATAATTGGAACATCTTCGAGTGTATCTCTGAACGACTGACCCAACCTAAAGATAAGATAGCAATATTTTGTTTTGTATCAATCTATTTTTTTTTTTTATGTTATTGTTAATAATTGATTTGACTTTTGCACAGGTATGAAAATATTTTAAGTCAACTTTTATACAATAATAAACTTAATCACAAAAAATAATAAAAATGTCGTGACGTTCATACAGTTTCGAGAATTAATACAATGAACCTAACTACTTTTATATTTACTTATATTTTATTTTTATACCTATATTATAAATATTAAATATGTTGTTCACTCATTGTCAAAAAATATATGTTATACTGTAGATCAGCGGTTATCAACCTTTTTATATCTACGTACCACTGATAGAGTTTAACAATTTTAACGTGCCTAATAGTCTACCGTTAAGAGGACGTCGTACCCGCATCTACTGTCTCCGTCTTACACATGTACGACATAGCAAATTTGCGTTCACCAGTTTCAATAGTGTGCTGTTAATTTTGATATTAGAGTGAATGAACTCATACAATTTAGAAGTAAAATTATTATCTAGAGCCCTGCATAAACTTTTATTGATATTGTTATTTTTAAGCAAGTTATGACCTTTTTGAAACTGTACATTTTAAAATGACCATGACCTACTTAAAAATAATAATATCAATAAAAGCCTAAGTAGGGCCCTAGATAATATTCTTGCCTTTAAATTTTATAATAGGTCAATTCACTCTAATATCAAAACTAACAGCACAGTATTGAAACTGGTGAACGCAAATTTGCTGTCATACGTATGTAAGAGGGAGACAGCACATGCGGGTACGACGTCCTCTTCATAACCTTTTTTTTTTGCTTTCCACTAATATCATTAACACGTATAGCGATTTATTTTATTGAAAATTGCAAAATTATGACAATACATAAGCATTTAATGCACACAAAAAACAAAATATGTACAGTTATTGTTTTTATTTTTAACGTTTTTATGATGATTATAGTATTTACTAAACCAATTTTTTTTTAAAAAGGAGATTTTCTTTGTGTACTGCCTACGAATTTCCCGTGTACCACTAGTGTACTGTAGGTTGAGAAACGCTGCTGTAGATAATTATACTTTTTCAAAAATGTAGGATTTACAATATTTTTGTTGTCAGGTTTTAATAATTTTACATTATATTATCAAATTTGTATTAAAAGCACATTATTATATTATGATACAGTTATAAATTTCACTTTTAAGATTTCGATGTAAAAACAAAATAATAGAACCTTCACAGACACTGTTTTCTATCTTACGTTGAACTATACATTTAGTTGTTATAATGTCCAAATATTTTATACCTCTAGATGACATATTTTTTCAAAAACACCTTTGTCTTCAGTTATCACCCAACTGTGCCTACACAATTATGTCAGATTTGATAATCATAATTTGATTACAAAATAAATTCTAATCTTTTTGTTCTCAGTATAAAAATTATTTATTATTCAAGAAATCACCAAAAAAAAAAAAATATATATATATATTAAGCTTGAAATGCATATTTTACTGCAATAGTAGTACTTATAATAATGTACAATATTTCAAATCTAATTTTATTTCAGTCGATATTCAAATAATATATAAAAAAAAATAAGGTAAATCGTCAAAATTAAAAATATCCTAACGTTTATCAAATCTTTTAGATTTGAAATGATCGAACATATTTTTTATTTTCTACCTTTGAAATTTATTGTTATAAATGCACTCTTGTTTTTAAGTCATAACAATGCTATTTTTCCGTCACTGTAATACTATTAATTATCCATACTGTCTGTTTATAAGAACTGTGCGTAGTTTCTATTGCTATTTTGAGGTGATTGTTTTGTGTTTTTATGGGTACACGTCCAAAAACATTTCTACAACAGCATACCTGCTATACACCAAAGCGATTATGATTATTTTTTTAAAATTATTTTGACGGTCATTGACGTTGTTTATTCAAGCTGCAGGTAATATTGTCATAAGTCTTAGCTGTAAACATTTTAAATGTCATCAAACTAAAACTGAATAATAATAGTACCGAATGCATTTTTCAGATTTCCGAAATTATACACATTCCGTGTTCATGATCATCAAAACCTTTAATAATATATTAATTTTTGTGCTATTAATTTGAAATCAAAATCTTTATTAATCTCCAATATTGGAGGTAAATTGATTTTTTAATAAAATAATAGATTCCTTATTCGCCATATCTTTTATTTAAGCTATAATGTTTAGATGTTTACAAATGTTCGAAATAGACGACGTCTAGAACTCTTTAGAATCTAGTGTAGCAATTCCCAGCCTTTTTGTTTTCGCTTACCACTTATATATTTTGACATTTTTTACGTGCCACTTGACCTAATAACATTTTTTTTACATTTATCAACAAATATAATGTATTATATTTTTTTTTTTAATCAAAAAATGTCTTCACGTACTAGTGCACCACCTACGGTCTTTCCACGTACCATTAGTGATACGCATGTACCATAGGTCGGAAACTGCTGATTTAGTGTATATTTTTCATACCTACATAATTATTATTATTATAATACATCGATATGATACCTATCTACATTTCGTTTTAAATCATTTCCAAAATATTCGATTTTTCTTTTTTAGATTCTTCTAATTGATCCGATGAATGTATTGATTTTACAATCACGCGTGATTTTTAGGTTTGAAGACACTTTTTTTTAGTATAAAAAATACTCTAATCATCAACTTCTTTGATGGAGTTTCCTGGTAGACAATATTTTAATAAATATTGTATGTAATTGGTACTTTTGGAATTTAAAATTTTAAAATTTTTATGACTTTTTAAATAATTGGGGGAGGGGGTATGAACATTTGTTTGTTAATATTATTATTATTAAAATAATTGTTTGGTAATTTTAGTTACCAAAATTTATACCATATTCACTTCACTCAGAATCCTGTAAAATTTGATAACATATAGTGACTACTCAACTACAAGGTACACTCAACACATATAACTGTACAGCAGAGCGGTTATCCACTTGACAGAATTTTTAAATTTTAATATTAAATTTATGATTGAATTTCGTTGAGTCGGTATAACTCAATAGGTCAACTCTATTGATATACCTACTACGATAAGCATATATTACGATATAGTCCAAATATTTTATTCAAAACAGTCATAAATAATATTGCAATGCCACAGAACTGATGATACTATAGTATTACAATTTACGGCTCGCAATATTTTATGACAATATATAATGTCAAAATGTTCACGTATGTTTACGAAATAATATTATTAAATATTTTGTATATTGATATTGATTTGTTTAATTATTCGTTTACGGCTTTCTAATCTTTATCAAATTGAATTGTATAAAATAACAATAAAACACATATGTTTATAATGAATTCAATACACGTGCTCAGCTAGAACGTGATTTATTGAACTAATAAAAATATATGCACATATAGCTTCGTAGAGTATGATCGAAGATCGATTAAATTTTGTTTTTGAGATTTAAAGTGAAGTCAATTAATATATTATACACTCGATGGTTAAAATTGGTGTGGCGCTCGTGTTATGAAAAGTTGGAATATCTGTAGTCAGAGACGAATTTTATGCAGTGTCTTTAGCAGGATGCAGTTCTGGTACGGCTGATGGTTGTGTTTCCGGTTTTTTGGCTGGTGGTAGTGTTTCCGGTACGGCTGATGGTGGTGTTTTCGGGACAAATGACGGCGGGAGCGTAGCAGGCGAAAAGCTTTCTTCTATTTTAGAAAAAGGGAAAGGTAACATAGAAGATAAAATTGGGCGCGGAAAGTTGTTGACGAGAGGTGGCAAAGGAAATGAATACAGAAAGTTAAAATTTTTAATAAGATCTGGCAGTGGACCGATGAAAGGGTTTTTCGGTAAGGACGATAGAGGTAGGATTTCTTGCAGAGTATCTGAATCAGGGTCAGCTAAGACCTAATTAACACAAAATAATATATAGTTTTGTGTTTTTTTTCTCCTACATTAATGATTAATATAATATATTATGCTATTCCTTACCATGGTCGAACAAAACATCACCGCCAAAGCTGCGGCGACTCTTAATGTGGCCATTTTGTAACGAGTGGACCGTTAAAACGTTGCCAATCAATACGTGTAAACCATTTATCCGGTTACACTTTTATACTTAAAACATTTGCGTTTTGTTATCCACGCCTGCACGTTTCCTATAACCGATTAGACCAGTGCTATCGGTTATTTAACAATAAAATTCTGTTATTTGTTTCGGAAACTAACGGATTAGTCGCTGATAAGATAAGATTGATTTTGATTTGAGTTATCCAATGATAACAGTATAAGTTGTATATTTCTATGTTTTAATGATAAATGTGTTCATTATAGTTATTATCGCGTTCAATGATTTTTGTTAGCTGATTTATATACCCGAAATGAAACTAAAATTAAAATTAAAAAAAAATTACTGGTTAAAAAAAAAATCACAATGTTACCAAAAACGGTTGAACGAAATTATTTTAAACAATATGGTCGAGCAACATATCTGGTCAATTTTACAAAAGACATTTTTGAAGGTAGTTTATCAATTGAACATCACCCTAAATGTTTTGTAAAGAGAGCAAATTATTGTACATCAAGGTACCAAGTTATTTATTTTTTTTTTTTTGATTTCTCAGTAATTTTCAAGAAAATCAAGAAAAAAATTTAATACCTACGAAAAAACTAAAACAGAAGCATTCATTTTTATACATACATTTTCCATTTCGATAAAACTGAACTTCATTTCTCGAATGCGTCTTTTGAATTGAAACGAAAAATAATATCTGTTGTTAATTTTTACATAATTACAATTGATTATGATTTTCCCCTTACCACCTATTATGGAAAAACAATTGTACTTAATATATTTTGAGCCAAGAGGACTTTAGTAAACAAAATGTAAAATTATATATCATTATTAATGATGCTTAACTACTAAATAAATTATTAATGTCATCGAGATACTAGACAAGCATACCACAAAATAAAATCCAATACTATATATTACCAAAACAATGTGTTAATTTCAATTTATTTAACGCATACACATTGTTGCAACTAATTTATTTATTTATATAATTGTTATGTCTAGAAAAAATATTAAATAAAGACCGGCAACAATACTAAATCTCAAAAGCAAATTGTAGTGAAAGTATAGTGTTACAATTCAAAACGTTTATTGCCACTTCACCGATTATAACTAACTAAATAACAAATGTATGATAGTTATACAGTGATTTTAAAACGTTGCAATCAATTGGATAATAAATAGTCGTGATTTTGGTAACTAACAATAATAACCGTCTACTCTATCAACCGTATCAATTAATAAACACTGGTAATCAATTTAAAGGAACGTGAAAGTATGAAAAACACAAACATTTTTAAGTATATATAAGCCAATACCTACTAATTTTTTATGAGAATTATTAATAGTATTTGTCATTCAGTAATATCATAAAATATGAATAGTTAGGTAGCCGCTTTGACGGTAGTTTGTTTGGCTAAGGTAAGCAATTAAAAAATCATTAAATTCACCTTATTCAACGACAAACTAATAAGTAATAACCTTGTTTTTCAATCATAATAAGGTCGAAGCCTCACCGTGTTCACAAGCATGTCTTCCGTGTCTACCACTCCCTTGTCTGCCCCCCTACCATGCATACCATCACCACCTATTAATCCAGCTACACTAGCCTCTTTATTAACTACTCTTAAAGTAGCGGCACCCTTTACGCCCCTTTCTCAGTCGCTGTACCACCACCCTTAATACCAACTGCTTGTCCCCCCCCCGACCGTGTCCACGACCCTGACAGTCCCAGGACCAGCACCGAGACCGATGGTTGTTCAATTTCCATCGGTAGCCGGAAAGTTGGCACCAATCGTAGTTCCCACCGGACCAGCCTCCAATCTGCTCGTTAAACTGACTCAATTAAAAATAATTTGCATATTTTTGTGAATTTGACAAATTTTATCATATTTATTTTCAACTTAAATCGTTTATAAAAAGATATTGTGAATTTACGCTCAATTTTTTTTTTTTAATTACACTAATATCAAATTATTATGATTTTTTATTCAAATTTCAAGGTTTTTATTTAAATTTTTTAGAATAATTAAAAAAAAAAAA
>JACXSJ010004507.1:0-12810 GCA_014851325.1 Pentalonia nigronervosa
CCTCGATTCATATGAGAATTTTGCAAAAAATACAACTAAAGTGTTTATTTTTACTTTTAAGATAACGTCCTAAAAATAAATTGAATAAACCAAGATTTTGGAGATAGAAAAAAAATTTCAAAAAAATCTACTTTAGGCCATCACAGTGAGTACGCATATGCTTGTGTCCTAATCCATTTCAGAAACACCTTGTATATACGTTCTAATGGTAATATTTAAGAGCACAAACCTCTTTGCCGAGAGGTAGACCGGAACCTAAGGTTGCTGTAACACCGACAACTTTCGCGATCAATGTTCTTAAGGTGAGGAATTCTTTTAATGCGACGCCCCTTAATATTGTTTTCATCTCCGGTATTCCCGAACCTATATACAAAATATTTACCATTTTAGAATTTTATAAGTGAATGGTTTATAGAATTGTAATTGCGTACCAATTGATTGAGGTGCAACTAAGTGTACGAATCCCGCTGCAAATGTTATCAAACTGACTGGTAACAGTACCCAAGCAATGTACTGCAAATACTGATTGAATGCCATATCTTTGAATAGCCATATTCTTCCTGAACACAAAATGTTTCATTAATTATTATTTTATAACTTTATTATCACTAAGTGCATAACGGTGGGCAACGAAATAACGACAAATCCTATATTTCGATCTATAATTAAAATTAACTCTCTTGATTAAAAAAATTAATTCATCAATTCAAAAGTTAAATATTATTATCATCATTGTGACTGAATATTAATTGGTTATATATAAGCTAAGGTTAAGGACTTCATGTCCTAAAAAACTTTAAAATATGCACGCATTTATGCCTTAAAGAATTATTAAATATGCTATTAAAATATACTTTAAAAAAAAAATTCATAATATTTAATAAAACTTTTTTATTTTAATATCTAGATAATATTTACATAATTATAATTTGTATAATGACGTGTATGGTGTACCAATAAGTAACAATGCAAGTGATCGGTGTAGATAACACAAACACTAATTTTATATAAATAAAACCATTAAAATAATATCTCAACTCCAGAAAATCTATTTAAAACTATGTTATTTTTATAAAGTATTTATAAAACTTAAACCTTTATATCAAAAATGGTCAAATATGCACTTATAAATTAAAAACGGTCTTATATGTATGTAAAATATGCAACTATACATTTTAAATATAGACTCGTATTGTTATGAAAACAATTTCTATATTACTTAGCTATGTTTTGAATGGTTATTGAAAAACGTACAAACTTCTAGAAGTCTTTAGTCTTAAATAGAACTATAATAACTTACGTTTTAGTTTATACTAATCTTTAATGTCCACTATTTCATGACTTATGCAATTTTGTTTAAATTATATTCTTGTGCATATTATTTTTTTGTGCAGGTTTCTACAATCTACTAAGCTAAGTAAGTATATATTTTGAGAAATGTTATATGTCTTATATGATCGTAATTGTTGTTATTTTTTTGTTGATATTATACAACATAGTTATCACGCATTCACACTATCTAATAATTATTATCAATTTCTAATCAATTATAATTATTACATTTTACTTTATCAATAATTTTACTTATTGTAAACTAATTAAACCAATTAAAACTAATTGCAGATTGTAAAAATTATAAATAAAGAAAAACATCATACTAAATTAAGATTTAAGCAGTACCTACACAGCCAAGTATTTTTATACAGGTAATATTATGCTTGAAATAATAATATTTGTACCCTATTTTATTTTTGGTTTAAATATTATAACAAGACTCTTAAATGAATACAAACTTGATAAATTATAAATATTACACTTTATTCTAACCATATTATTATTATAATGGCAATATAGTTATGTGGTATATTTATTATCGTCTAATTTACCCAATGTACAGCATTTATATAAATATAATGATCATAAACAAATAATGTAATGCTAGTATATTGTTTTTCCTATTTTAGAAAGATAATATTTCCAAAAAATTGTTTTGTTAATTCAGACTAATAACTTACTATAATATAATATAATTTTGATTGGAATAAAAATATTACCTTTGTCTAGAATCTTTTTTTTTATTACTATTATTTATGTGACACCTATGGGCTAATATTATTTTTTAGGTTTATATATAACAACCAATAGCATTATGCAAGGTTGATATCCACCTTGGAAGTATGTAATGTTTTTTTATCGGTATTTTTATTTATCGACAACTATTGTGCTATTAACAAAGATAATTGAAAAAAATTATTTTTGGACATTAGTGTGAAATTATTATTGAAATCAACGTATAAAAACGTACAGATACTAATCAGTATATTATTGCTAATCAAACTCAACAGATTGTCTAAAAAACTATAAATCGTTAAAATAAGAAAAATATGCTTAAATTACAATATTTGAAGAAAATATGCGAAATACATTTTTGTATAGATACATTATAGCATAATATAATTATACATAATACTTTACATTCTAGCCATTGTTGTAACTTGTAGTACTGTAAATCAAATTTTTCCGAATTCAATTCCTTCATCAAAATATTGAATTATAATAGAAAAAAACGCTCAAATGCTTTTATTTTACAATCCTGTAAATCAACATAATAGAAAATATATATAAGTACAGGTACTCTCTTTAAGATTTTTTTCACAAGATTTATATCGATTTTTCAGTTGTCCACTTGAAGAAAAAAGTTATATCAGTGTTTAAAATTTAAACGTTATCTAACATTATTTAATATACCATGTTGTAACCACCATTTATATATATATATATATATACGTAGATGTAAGATTGCACGCCACATGCAGACATGCAGTACATACATGAAACATAAAATCGCAATTTATTAAAAAGTTATTAATAAGGAGGACTTAGGAACTAGAGAGTGATGAGTCGTTGAATTTTCTTTTATGCTAAGGACACTATTCAGTATTCGGTCTAGCAGGCATATAGCTACTCTTGTATAATATGCCAATCCTTTTCAAATGTAGTAAGATTAACATACTATTTTATATACATTGTACAATTGTATATACTTCTACGGATCAGTATATAACGTATGATACCTACTCATCATTGGTTAATAATTAAATGTTTTGTATAGTACCTATTACCTACCTTCGTTGGTGAAGTCTATACCGTAATCCATGGCAAAACTTAGTACGGCCATGACGAGACCCAATAACGTGAGAAACACCCAATCTTCGCTGAGCTTGGCGAACGAATGGCGCCATACGACTTCCAAAGTGGAACTGATTTTCCCGCCGTACTTGCAGAATTCTTCATTAGTACTGCCGTGCATGACAGGCGCCGGTATATTCGGCTGCGTTCCTTTGACATAGTCGCCCAACTCTTTCGTGTAACGTCCATACATCTGTTCCATAATGATAAAAAAAAAACATTACTGTTGTACCATTAAACGTACCAAACCAACGAGGACATTAAATTGAACTCTAATTCAATTCATAATCATATCCCGCTGTACATTATTTGTGTAGTGTAAGTTATTGAAGTTCATTGGGTCATGTGACTATACAAATGAGTTACCGGGCAGGGGAACAACTATTATGTGGAAACTTAAGACTTAAATTCGTGTCGTAAGATGAGAACTGAAAACTGTTATTATCAATTCTAGTATCAAGTAGGCAACGGTGAGTTGAATAGTAAAAATATATACCTATGTATGGGTATGGACTATGCACTTCTTATCGTTATTTTATTACAATATGTGATAGATAATGTCTTTATGTTACCTATTATAAAAGTGTTGTTTTATACTATGCTCATCCAATTGCAATGTATTAAAAGCCGATAAGAAATTAAAACAAAAAATAAAATAATATTTGTTAAAATTAATGATATATATAACAATTGGGATTTCGAAAAATAATGGCAATATTCAATTTCAGTTCAATTATAATAAATGTTTTGTTTATATGTTTTCTTATCGTTTTTTATTTAAACGGATTATAATAATTATTTATTGATAATAGAAGTACCACTTACTGAATTTTCGTTATTAACTGACCATTTAAATGTATGGTTCATTGTTTGTATAGTATTTTTATTTCCGTAAAATATTAAAAATTTGAATTATGTGTAATAAAATTAATATCTTTAATCTGCACGATGTAATTCCATAATAAAATGTATGAATGGTTATTAAATATCAAATAATATAATGTTTATATATGTAATAAAGTGTATAAGAAGTACCTACTTAAAGACATCAATTATAGTATTTAGCGAAGGTATACATAGTGATGAGTGTATCACGATGAAATGGCATTTGTAAATATAATAAATTTTCAACATTGTCAACGATTTGTATTATACTCTGTATAATTAAAGTATGAGTAAAATGACTCATTTTTAAATGATATTGTTAATCTTAAACTTGAAAAACGTATAGAGTTTAATTAATAAATAGTACAAAAATAAAAAGAATTAGAGAATTAAAAAAATTAAAAATACTACAGTAGGTAGCATATTTTACATTACACTAAGAAATGTCAATGTTCATTTCAGTAGATAGATGATTATTTTTGTATTCGTTTTTTGAAATGCATACATCTAATTATTTATTTTAGCGTATGTTATTTAGCGTAGTTTTAAAAATGTTCATATTTTAAGTTATAATTTTTGTGTATTTTAATAATAACTATTTTAATTACAGTATGATTTAGTTATAAGTATTTCAACTATTAAACTCCTTTAAAAGATAATAATAATATTTAATAATCATTTTCGAACTCAAAATTTCGACTTTCCAATTCTGAGACATACTGTAGTACCTATATTTGTATTTTGTATATACATCTATTTTTAGAAGTTAATTATTTATATAATAAATTAACTTTTGATTTATATACTCTTACGGTATGAGTGGTATGAAGCAGTGTTAGTACGATAACTTGAAAGCACTATATATATTTATACATAACTGATAATAAATTGTATATGATATATTAATTATGTTAATTTGTACTAACTTTTTTTTCGTAACATGTTTATTGTACGTAATTTTTTTATATATTTTTTCTTTAAAAAAAAAAAAATTGAAAATTATGAAAGTCAAAAACTGTTACCATGTTTACCAAAAAGTTTGAAAAAAAATACTAAATTTCATTTTTAATTGTGATATTTTTACCGACCAAGATAACAAATTGTATAAAAAAATATATATTAAATTCTTATGTACGAGTAACTTTTGTGATTAGTACTTAGTTGACGATTATTTCTCTTATACATTTTTATTTGAATAAATATAAATAGATAATAAATGAAACATTTTACATTTAAAAATACCTATATAATTTTTTTTAAATAATTATAAATTCATTATAATACGTGTGGTTTTTGGATTCAAAATTAAATTCAAATAGTACTAACTATACAGATATGACTAGTAGAGTTTGGCAATGCATTTAAAGTTATACTATCTTGATCTGTTATATAAATGACCATATAACATTTTTAAATTAGGTTTTCATATTTTACTTGTTAGTACAGTTTGATCAATTTAAACACAATTTATTTAGGTACTTCATCATTAGATACCTTAAGTATATAATATTATGATAATTTATTTATTGTACTGTATTTAACTGGCACTAAATCAATAAATAATTTTCAGTATCTATTAATCTTTATTAAAAAATTAATAAACAATTAAAAATATATAGGCAACACTAATTTTTATATTTAATTTGAACGAATGTAAAAAAACCTTATACTTATTTAATGTTAAATATGAATGTAATTATTCTGATTGTATAAAATAAATTATAATCAATTTTGATCAATATTTATTATATTAATTTTTTTTTTATTGAATGTATACATTTATATTTTTATTTGCCTGAGTATATCGAATACAAAAATTATATTTTATCAAATAAATAAAAACTTACTAAAACAATTTTGTAGTAATAAGTAATGCATTTTCCATTTATGCGAGTTTTTTATGAGATCTATTCTAGATCTAGCTACTATAATATTATAATACATAGTATATATAAGTATTCAGTTATAAACGCAGTTATCTAATATCTACTTCTAGAAATTAACTATAGTAACTCTGACAAATGAATAAATTCATTAAATTTGAGCTTTAAACCCTTTAAAGCGATAAATACGTTCACTAAAATGTTGACCCAATCTCATTCAAATGTTCTAAATTGTCAATGAAAAACTTTAACTTTCATTTTTTATTTAATAAGTTGTTTCGGATGATAAACATACTAAATGCCATAACTTTATTAACTATTAAATATACGATATACGATATAGTAAAAATTACAACACGTAGAAATTGTTTTAATAATTTTATAATAAATAAATTGGAAAAACATATGAATGATAAATTTATTTGGTTAATAACTACGGGGAAATCAATCCTACCCTCATAGTTTAAATTAAAAAATAATAAGTACGCTTATTAAATAACTAAATACTTGTGAACCATTTTATTTAAACTTCAATAATTTTGTTGACACTTGATTACCTATATAAATTAATTTTAAATTGTCTATATTATAATAATACGCTTATCTAATCCGAAAGAACAACAAGTATTTTATAGTGCAATCAATAAAAGTTAGTAAGTACTGAAATAAAAGAGCCAAATAATTAGTTTCTGTTGTATTATAGGCTTCGATGAATATATCTCATAACTGAGTGACTCACTGTAATGGCAGTTGTTAATTTGAATTCCATCATAAATTAATTTTATCCAAAAATATCATTCCGAGAGAAGGAGACGGGTAGAGTGAATCAGCATATATTTCTAAGGATAGTTTATCTTATGTTATATTTAAATTATTATCAATATTTTGAATTTTCTTTGTACAGTAGTCTGAAATCCAAATTATTAAGAAAAAAACTAACGATTTTTCTATTTTTGATTTGTATCAACTCGACTAATCAAAAATTACCATTGGCATTGAAGTTTAAACCAAATTTTATGTAATAAAAAATTAACACATTTATGCAATCATATTGTCTAAATAAAATGCATGATATTTTACTTTTATTTTTTTGTATAAAATTCTTATTCCAATCAGTAATAATATTTATATTTGTTGTATTAGGGAAAATTAGAAAAAATAGACTGTTAATTGGTGATTATGGAGAGAACACATAGGTAGCACAATAGTTATAAACTGTAAAGAGACCTAGAGATGTGCATGTTCACATAACTCAAGGCCCTAACAACTAACATATTCAAAGATCATAGTTTCATAATATGCGAGTGTTTATTATGATGACTAGGTACATTTTAAAACATACAGATCTGTTTGTATATTTCATAATGGTTGCATCCGTAATATATTTATATATATTTTATAATCAAAAATATAAACATTTAATATGAATAAAATTATTATATGTTTTATGAACATAACATAGAAAAATCAGTCTAACATTATTACAGCAAATAACATTAACCACAATTACTAATATTTTGTCTATAGTCAATAAATTTGTTAACCTAAATAATATTTTTATAGTCCTTAGTCGTTATTCTTTTTTACAGTGTATGTGATAGTAATTATCATAGTTGAGTTAAAAAAAAAAGAAATCGTTGCATTCAAATATAAAAAAAAGATGTCAAATTCTAATGAGTTGAACGTCCATTAAACAATGGCGATAATATCTTCTTTATAAGCTGTATACTCGACTTTCCTGAGTTTAACTAACAAATTTTTCTATAGTTTTCAATTATGCTTCAATTAAAATATATAATACAAACATAATCACAGTTTTATGATTTTTCACTTCTTAACCCTAGAAAAATGTTTACCGATTTTTATAGGAAAAAAAAATAAAAAAAATTAAAAGGGTTAAATGTCTATAAATAGCTCAAAAAGAGTAAAAATATTTTGAAAATGTTACTGTTATTATTTGGTGAATATAATCAAGTATCTACGGTTATTCGTTTTTAAATTACAACAAAATAAGAAAATCGATTTTATCAAAAACTGGTTTTGCGTAATAATTCCCATTTTTCTACTATTTTTTTTTTATTTTTCTCGATTATTATAAAAAGTACTGGGAATTTCCTATTTTTACTTCCGAATAGTACCAACTAAATTTACTTTTTTACTAGAAAAAATATTAAATTTAGAAATCAGAAAGCAATTTTTGTACTATAGTCTATAATATATCATTGTAAAATCAATACACTCATTGTTCCACTCAGAATCTAAAATTTTTATATGCCATATACATATATTCTAATTTATTATAATAGTAAAATAATCTGCAATTAATGACAACGATTTTTGTAAATCAAAACTAAATTCACGTGCGAATCAACCTATAGATAGGTTAAAAAAATAAGCTATAAACATCTTCTGAGTCTTAAGAAATCTATTGATATAACTTTTATTAAAAACGGACTATCATTTTTTGAGTCTATAGTGGACAAACAAAGAAACATTCATTTTTATATACTTAGATAACGTCATATCTTAACTATGATTTTGTTGGAGAGTAAAGACTCTGATTTAGTATTTTAGTTGTCCACGTACCAATGTCATGTTACTAGTGGAAGCTAGCGCTACCATCTACTCTTGTCCTAATATATTTGTTTACACTACACTTAGATACTGATAAGTACAACGGTGTGGTGTGGATTTTAATATCGAATACGATTACTTGTCTATACTGGGTGATTCTTTTAACAGTAGACATTCATTATTTGGAAAAGAAATAAACATTTTTAAAATATTATTTTTACGTCATTTGAAGTTAATATAAACCAACATTTTTACTATTTTTTTATCATTATGTTTTTTTTTACTATTTAAATCATAACATACAATTCAAATGTCATAGGCTCAAATGAAATACCTTTTTGGGAATTTCAATGTATAAAAATTGAATTTTAAACAAGTAGAATTAATTATACCTGTGCCACTTAACTTCGTTGATTTTAACTCTATAACTACCTAATAACTAATTAACTACTCGTTCAGAATTATATTTTTATGTATCAAATTTTGGTTTTGTAATCACTTCAAGTTACGTAAAAATATGTTTTCAAAAACGTTGATATTTTTTGAGATAATGAGTGTTTACTTTCAAGATAATCACTTTGTGCTAAAGTACATTTTAAATAGAACAATTTATATATAAATATATATATATATTTATAGTTTAGAATCATGCACATTTTAAATTATTAAGTTTATTTACATCTCTAATAACGTCACGGGCAAAATAAGGGAGACCATAATATATGAGAAAAATGTTCTCAAAAAAATAATTCAAAGACCCTTATAGTTGACAATACCATCATATTTTGTATAAGATTATAATGCTCAATAAATATTATATATTATGTATATTGATATACTTATATACACTTATGAAGGAACAAATTTATTATTTGAAGTGTGTTATATTAATTCAAAACTATTTATACACTCCTTATTTTTAAACTAGTTCAATGCACTTTAATTGTATGTATTATTTGTATTGAGTTAATAAACTGTGTTTTTTTAAAAAATCATTAACTAGTAGACTTCTACATTAAAGATGTTTTGTAGGAATGTTGTGGTCAGTGAAGGAAACGAAAAGTGCATGAATTAAGTACCTATAATAATAAGTTTTATCTAACACTGATTTCTTAGATTATCATAATGCATAAAACACTAAAACGGTCTGAATATAAATAAACTGGGTCAAGGTGAAAAGTAGTATCATTATAAATATAATATGTTTATTGTGATGTTTATTTTGAATTGGCTTAATAACTACACAAATAATAATAATAATAATAATAGTGAATAAACTGTATTTTTTCAAGAAGTGGCCTTGTCTAAACAATTACGGATTACGGTGTATTGAATATTTATTAAAATATTGTACCCATCCCTTATGTTAGTACCTAGCTGTTGTGTTGACGTGTTGTACAATGATAAGATATTTAGAGTATATATATAAAACGGCAAAAGGTGTAATACAAAACTAATTATAAATATTTTCATGTTCATATAACATATATTTTGCCATACCAAGCACATATATTATTATTTGCACACACACATTTTGAAGTAGCCTCACACAAGATACACCTTGATTCTGTAGGATAGCTGCCACTGTTGGTATTAAGTACTTAGATTTAAGTTTTGATTTTACTAAGTTTTTTCATTCCGATAATGTTTTACAGAAATTACTTATAATTACAGTTATAAATAATTTCCGATGAATCATTTAATAATTTTTGTATTTTAATAGGATTAATATCTTATTTGTTTTACCTACCATAGAAAACAATCTTGTTATACATATTAAGTACCTATAAATACAATTATTCAATAATATATACATAAGTATCCATCTTAAATAAAAACAATTAATACATGTTGACATAATGACATGTTTACACAATAAATTAAATTAATCAATATTATTTTTCATATCATAATCAGGGCCGTATTTAGAAATAATGCGCCTCAAAATTTTGGGCTCAAAATTTATGATACCCATTATCAATACATTTTTTTTATGTCATAGTACAGTAGTAGCCAAATTTTGATAATTTAATATAAGGGTCTTCATAAGTTGTTATTATAGTGTAATTTTAAAAATAAGATGAGTGTTAATTCACAATAGTTTATTATGAGCGCCTGAAGTAAGAATTTAAATTAAATTTTAAAAAAAATTAGTAATAATTATAAAAATTTGTAAATTATTTGTTAGAAATATATAAAAATTGTATTTTTATATTCAATATTTAAAAATCTAATGTTGTCTTTACAAAGAAAAATTGAATTTTGTGTTCATTTTATCTGAGAAAATTTTTCTGCTCCCGGACAATTGTCCACCGGTACCTTCTTTAAAACAAGCCATGTTCTTAATACATTATATTTTTACAACTAAATTAATTTAAGTAAATATACTTATACCTAAGACTTGAGACTATAAAAAAATTAGTTATTTTGCATGTATTTATAAGTTTACACTGTTGTTAGAAATTAGACTTATTAGTTTCTTATAAAAAAAACATTAATTTTCTAGACATTTTAAAACCATTTCCATTAACGGTTGTAACTTAAATTGAACGTTAGTTTATTATTAACTTACTGTACTTTGAACAAAGTCCACGGGCGGTGGACTTGGATAAAATGAAGCTAATGCTTTTGTTTCTCGTTCCAAATCATCGTCTTCGCCTAAAGCAGATTTTCGCCTTCTCATAGAGGGTGATGAAATTTTCGCAGTTTTCCCTACAGTCATGTTTAATATCTAATTTTTAAATTATTTAATTTTTTATTATTGTTTTTAGTTTACAAGAAAAAATGTTTAATATTTGATAACACTGTGTTCACATAAATGGATGACTGTGCGTGCGACTATTTGGCATGAATATACTGTGCACAAAAAAAGGGAGTACAAATTGAATAATAACCTTAAATTGGACTACACTGAGGCAATGATGAAACCTACGCCCGTTACTTTAGAGGATAAGCTGTAAGAAGGATATAAAAAGTCTGGAATTAAAAGGTATTAAACGTTACAAACGTCTAGATAAAAAAATTGTGTAGTCGGTTACACTCAGCTTACACGAAATACTATAACTAATAAATATACTATATACCTACACTATTACTATTCTTTTTAATTGTTCTTTAAACATCGCCACTGTGTTTTATCTGCTTGGATAATAACAACCACAGACAATAAAAAATTGATTCTGATCCGGTATTTTAGCGATTTTTGTTTAATAACTAAATAAAATCATTAATCAATATATTATGACATCAAATAAAAACAACAGAATAATAAACTAATAAGCATATGCCATGTTAACTATTTGATATAGGTACCATTTTATTAAACATTTATTCAGTGGTTATTTTTGATTAGTTGGAAAGTACTGATGAATAGTATTATCTTTAATATTTTTAAATAAATGTTTTATTCAAAACGTTGTATATTTTAATTATATCTTAAATTCTGAGCGGAACGAGGAATGTATTGATTTTACAATGATGTGTGTTCTTTCTTTTTTTTTCGATTCTGTCACCACGTTTAAGAGCAGTAAAAGTGTTTCAATTTTCTTCATTAACATTATTTTTGGTAGAAAATGAATCTGGTTGGTACTCTGAGGGTCAAAAATAAAAAATTCCCAATAATTTTCAAACGCAATGGAAATAACAACAAAAAAATTAAGGGGAAAATAGAAATTTTTAAGCAAAGCCAATTTTTGTCAAAATCCGATTTTTTTTTTGGTGTAACATTAAAATTAATTACAATAAATGTATGAAATTTACAACGAATGTTTCTATAAATATTTTCTATACACCATAACATTTTAAAATTATTTAAAGCTATTTAAAAGCATTATAAATTTTCAGGTTTTTTAAATTTTTTTTTTTATTATTTCCGAAAATTTTTTTTTCAATAGTTCAAAAAACAAAAATTTAATAAAGATTCCTCATAAGTTGTTAAAATAATAGATCAAAAATAATAAAAATGCATAAGCACAATTTTTGTAAAAGCATTTAAACATCGAATATTGATTGAAATTCATCATTAAATATTTACAAATTATTTCCTAGTTATAAAATATAAAAAATTATCAATTTTTATAGCTAAGGATTGAAAATTTAAAACAAGATTTTTTGTAAGGAGTTAATAGTGTAATCAAAATATTAAAATATATATTAAAAAATTAATATTTTATAGACATTTTAAGTTCAAATTTAGATGAAATTACATGTT
Organism: Pentalonia nigronervosa; assembly: GCA_014851325.1. Lineage (NCBI taxonomy): Eukaryota > Metazoa > Arthropoda > Insecta > Hemiptera > Aphididae > Pentalonia > Pentalonia nigronervosa. Next base: position 12,742 of record JACXSJ010004507.1, read on the forward strand.
TAAATGAAGAATAACGATGTTAGTTATTTCGTTGTAATTTAAAAATATTTTTCGTGGATATTCGAAATT
>JACXSJ010004508.1:0-12851 GCA_014851325.1 Pentalonia nigronervosa
AGTTTACTTTGTATTTTGTAATATGAATATAATAATATATTATAATATTTATTTTATAATTTTTATATTACCATTTTTACCTACCTAATATATTTTATATTTTTATTTTTTACAAATTATAAAAATTAAAAACCTAACTTAATATCTGAAATAGGTAGAGTAAGGTTACTTTTAGTTGTTTAAGAGTTAATTTCAAAAATAAAACATATACGTTTTTGTTATTTCATACGTTTTATAGGTAGAGTATTATACGTGTAACGTATAAAACGTTTTATACGCGTATATTACCAACCCTGGGTATTACCCATATTATAATATTAGAGTATTGTAATATTATATGTATATAGACTGACTAGACTTAAGAGAACATAGTTTATTATTAAAATTTCGTAAATATAATTATATCATTTAATATATTATATTGTAAAAAAATAAAATAACTGCGTAATTAATAAACTGCCTTATTCGGGTCAGAGCAAGTGCTAATATTTGATGCAAATTGCGAATATCAAATTAAACGCATACTAACTGAACGAGATTATTTAACATGTGTTGTTCACATAGCACAATAATATTATTATGAGTGACACTAAGTACGTCACATGTCGAAACGGATACAGGTAGTGTTATTAGTTACGCGATATATATAAATAATTAATCTATATTATTATATAATTTTGTCCACAAATTCAAGCCAGATATACCTAACACCCGGGGTTGTTTCGATTTAATTTTCTACGATTTTACACAGTGTTAATATGGGGGCGGGTAAACGAAATATAATTCAATACGAAGTATAACAATATTACTGTGAGAGTTTAATACTATCATTAAAATTGTGAATATAGCTCAGGCGTTTAACTAAAAGACACTATTATAGTGACATTATTTTTAAAATTTAGTTGTTTTTATGTATTTTCATAGGGCTGATCAATTTTTTTTTGTAATAAATTATGATTATGCACAGTGGATTGAAAAAATCGATTATTAAAAAATGATTTTAATTGAAGCGTAGAGCAATTAATTTTAAATTTAAAATCAATCTTCGAACAAACATTAAAAGGATTGCTTCGCAAAATCAAGAAAACAAATTATTTTTATATAAAAGACTCAATATTAAGATAATGTTTTGTTACTTTATATTTATAATTAAAAAATAAATGTTAGAAAATGTAAAACCGAATATAAACCATACATCAATCATAACGTATTACAACTGTTTGAATAAGTTAATTATTATTTATACATTTGACATTCACGCATTACATTATCAATACTTCGTCTTTGAATTAAACGACCGACGACGTTTTAGATTTCTCAACACGAGTTTAGTACACCTTAAATCTCTTTTGTGTCTGTCCATTCATCCGTTAGTTAAACAAGGGCACAGTTAGGATTGTGGATATTTTTATTTTCCGTAGTTATTATACACAAATTGTACATGGAATTATAATTATTTATTGTGTTGTATTAAAATATGTTTAAAAAACGGGAATTTAACACGTTGCTAAGAATGAGCTTTCCTATCTTGTTTTGTCTTTTTTTAAGTTTAATACTGATATATATATATAAATTGATTTGGATAGAAACAATATTGCTTCATTGATATTGAATCAACTAGGTAAATAATATTATATATGTCAACACGAGATAATATGGACAATGGACTTTATAATGTACAAGGATTCTAGATTTAATATAATACGCATGTATACAGGGTGTCTCACGAAGATCTGACATATCGAATAACTTTTGTTGTATTCAATATTCAATTTTTTTTTTGTTTAATTTATAGATGCTTGCGTTACATGTGTAATATAAAAAAAATGTTTTAATTTTTTAATAATGAAAATAAAAATTTAAAATTTGATAAAAAATTTTTTTGAAAAATGGAAAATAGACAATTTACAAATACGATTTTTAGAAAAATTTTGATGGTGAAAATATCCTTTAAAGTGCAATCGTTTATTTTGTATAATTTTTTCAAGTTTTCAGAAATTCTTAGAAAAATAAATCGATAATAGTCATTGTAACTAGTTATCCGTAATAACTAATGATAGTGTTTTTTTTTATTACAATAAAGAAGAAAATAATTCAAATTTTCAAAAACTTTAAAAAATGTTTATCAAATTTTAAATTTTTTATTTTCACTATTAAAAAATAAAAACCTTTTTTTATATATATAATATATAGCGCAAGTGTCTATAAATTATCAAAAAAAAAAAAAAAAAAATTGAATACAACAAAAGTTATTCCATAATATGTCAAATCTTCGTGAGACACCTTGTATATTATGACAAGTATAATATTAAATGTTTTGCACGTTGTTTACTGTGCTTCCATGATTTCAGTTTGAACACATTTCATTTCGATTTCAAATGAGGCAATAGATATTATAATATATTATGAACAATATCAGTTGTGATATTATGTTATAATATATTTTACGTTTATTAGTTGGGTACATTTAATTTTAGACTCATAATAAACCATGTACCTTTAGTAACCAGGAACTTGGAGCGTGCTCGTCGAGTGCGGTTTTTCCTCATAGGTACACGTCTTGCTTGAACTGTCGATAACATGACGTATACATATCTCTATAGTAGATAGACATAAATAATTAGTAAAATATGACATTATAACACTTTATTAAAATGTAATTTCTATTTTTATTTCCATTTTAATCGATCAACGTGCAAATTATAATTAATTATCTTTTTAAATGTGTTTATAATAAGCGAGTAACGCCGTGAAAAACGAGAGAAGTTGAAATTCAGATTGCTATATAGGGCACATAGGTTATCCAGTAACACTCATCAGACGCATATTAATTACAGGTGCGAATACGTATTGCAACCGGTGATCGGGGGTGCTAAGGTCTCAGATTTCTTTTGATTTTTTAATATTATTGGTGAAAAGGTATTTAAATGTTAGTGTCGATCAAACGATGAAGTTCGTCAGTATTGTAGGTAATGTACACTTATTGTGTTATTTATTATATGGTTGGTATGGATGCCTATTGAAATTTGACTATTGAAATAATATCACAAAAATGCACATTATATTTTAGTTATTTTTTTTGTTGCTCATTTAAGTACCATGCTGCCAAAAGACAGATCCCAGCATTCGTTAAAAATAAATTCGTAATAAAATTATCATCGAGCAATTCGAAAAAAAATCTCTAAACTAAAAGTGACAAACCAAAAAGGTACACGGTCTTGTGGACACGCGACTCGTGTCCGTTTTTCTGCGCGTGCTACCGTCATATAATTGAACTCCGAACAATAATTATTGAGACTCGTAAGCCATAAAAAATTCTATTCTAGTACTACGCCGTTAAATATATTCAACGAAAAATTCGTTTCCATCACGAATATAATTTAATAATATATGTTATAAATAGTTTGTTTCGATTCTACTAATATTATACGGCTTCTCCAGCGCAAACGATATTTTATAATACACATAAATGTCATGTACGTATACAGAATGATTCACCAAGCATGCTGAATTCCGGACGAAAAGTCCGAGAACAAAAAGTCCATTTTTAAAAAATTCTGGACTTATTTTTTTTAGTGCCAGACAAAAAATCTGAAAATACAAATATACTAAGCATCAGTCATGGAGATGTCGCGTGAATAATCCACAAAGTTTTACTCTATACCTTATATAAAAAATTCTTCGGTCACAGTGTTTGTTATAGAATTCTTCTGAAACGGCTTTACCGATTTTTATGAAATTTTTTGTGTATATTCAGTAGATCTAAAAATAGGTCATAGCCAGGAGGATTTTCCAAAATTTTCATTTGAAAGAGATGTTCACACATAGGTTTTGAGATTTACGATGGAAATGGAAAATTATTTTTGTTTATTTATAGGGTTGTCAATGGTTACATATTTTATAAAAAATAAAATAAATAAATAATAATAATTTTTTTAAAATATGTATATGCCATATTCCTACTCATTGAATATGGCATATAAATATTTTTACAAACAAATTTATAAAAAAAAAAAACAAATCTTTGGCACAGGTCACCGTTGCGATGTTTTTCATGTGCCTAATATTCTGATTTAACTTATTTACGCCCTCGCGGGGTCCTCAATCCTATTCTAATCCATTTGTGAATTTCATATCGATAATGTAATGAATTAAGATGAAGTTGTCAATTATCCAACTGAATTCTTAAATTCACTTCCTTTGCCAGGCATGTCATTGCACGTTCTAACATTATAAATTGGCATGCCCATCATTCTTCTATAAAACATCAATCTACCTCGACTCTGCAATGGTACCAGGCTTTTAGTGGAAAAGTTCATGAACAACATTATTGAAGCTACTTCCCTATTTTTTTGATAATAAACACCATACAGATTTTTAAAATAATTAATTATGTGATGAGTTGTTAGTAAATTGGATAGAACACAAATTATTATTATTTATGAATAAAAAAGATGGTCCAAATAAGCTTGCTTTATGTAACTATGAAGTCGACGATTTTTGTCATAATTATTAATTATAGTGAGAGATATAACGATGTGAAAAGGAACAGAATAATAAGAAGGTATTTTAGAGAGAATTTGAGATAGGTAGTAAACCAAGAGAATTTATTTTATCATTTATTAAATCAATAATAAATGTTAAGTTAGGTGCATATCTAAGATCAGCTAAGGAATCTGAACTTCAATGTACCTAAATAAGAGCAGTGTACTCTTGAGGAGGGTAACATATTTTTAGTTAATAGATTAAGAATTTTAGTTGCACCCTTTCTAATTGAGAAGAAATCGTTACTGTACTAGGATAACATATAGAATCGATTCATACTTTAATATTTAACTGACAAATACGCAGTTTAAACCCTTCAAAGGTGTTGACAATATTATCACTTGCAACTCGCTGAATAAAATTTGAAGTCTTAAATATCTTGAAGCGTGCACATTTGACGTGTAAATTGGGAAATAGTGCAGGATTAAAGATGAAACCTAAATCATGAACTGAACTATTAAGGGATAAAATAGAGGTATTATTAATAAAATATGTTAAAATCGATGGGTTTATGGTATGGGTAAATGTCATGAAATGAAACATTCACCCGATCGAAAGTCTTTGCAAAGTCCGTATGAATAACGTCTATTATAAAAGCATTGAATATGTAATTACAAAAAGTAATATTTCAAGAAGTATTTGAACGTTCAGGACAGAAACCATATTATAACCTAGTCATTCGTAATGTGATAGGACTGATAAGACGGAATAAATCCAAATAATTTGGACACATGAGATGAAACGGATAGGTTATCAGCTACCAAAAACAGGTCAAGACTAAAATAATATAAAATTTAACAACAGGTCAAGACTAAAATAATGTAATATTTAACTAAGTCTCCAAATGGCGAGAAATACTCCTTCAAATAACTAATGTCCAGAGAGAAGCCATAGACGAAAAGGAAGGGTAACACAATATGCCACCAAATATGCAATTTAAAATGAAAAGGGTAAAGAATAAAAGTTTAAATAAATACTACTTTTATAGCCAAATAATATAATTTGTATCAAACGTGTTGGGATAAACTATTGTAAGAAATGACAAATATGATGCTTAAATCAGAATGCCTGAAAAAAATATTACCTATATGCAGTTTATATACAGAAAATTATGCGCTCAGGTTATAAAATAGGCTAAACTATTTGAAATAGAATTTCGCACGATATGCACAAGGGTCCATTTCTACGGCTCCTCAAAATACGAATTTTGAAATTCTATTTAAGCAGATCGTTTGTGAATGAATGTGCACGAAGTCCGGTCGTTTATGCACAATAATTTCCGGAGATATCCCAAAATCAAATACGGAGAGCTGTAGAAACTGCATCTTCCCATTTTACATTTTTGAATTTCTGATAAGGCAAATCGATTGTGCGTCGTTTGTGCATGAATGAACCTGAAGTATGGTCATTTGTGCACAATTATTTCCGGACATAATATTGCCAAAATCAAAGTCCGTCGGAGTGGTGGTAAAAACTATATCTAAACCCCAAATCGAAAATTTTAAATTCTATTTGGGCACTTGATTGTGCATCATTATTTCTGTAGTAACACAAATTTAGGTTGGGGCCTTTGGGTAGGCGTATAACTTGTACCAAACGTTTGCGCATCATTAGATACGTATTCTGAAATAAAACAAATTTTGTTCAAGGGAAAGCCGTTGAAGTGTAGACATGTTACCTGCTAAACGTTAATGAATCGTTTGTAATGAAAATTTCCTTATTAGTAACCGGTAGGTTCATATTTATATTTTAAGCAGGAATTCAAAATATAATGGCAATCATCAGAGGTTTGCGAGGCTTTAAAAACTCCATATTATGTTTCTAACAAATTCAATAAAACATAGAAGACTTATTTTTTTAATGTATTATGCTTTTCTTGTCTATAAATGATGCTTAAAAATTGTAATAATTACATTTTACTTATTATTTTAATTTTTAAATTTTCATTTATGCAATGTTTTGTAATTACATTTTTCTACGTGATTATCACAACACGATTGCACACCAAATGATATGTGTTTATATTACATATAGTTTATAAACAACATAAAATAATATATACAAAATATGTTTTCTATAATTTTAATATATATTCACTTAATAACTAATTATTAATTTATAACTTTTCATCCTAATTATTATAGGCTTAGGACTGATAATAAATTATCATCGTTGGCTTGGTTAAAAATTGATTGTTTTCTATATTTTTATTTTAAAAAATTCTAAAAAGAACATTGACTATTGACTATATTATCATTAATTATGTATTATATTATATTATATCATTAAGAACAAAAATTTAATCAAGTCAACGATGATTATGTATTGTCAGTCCTAAGCCTGTAATAATTTGGAAGGAAAATTGTGAATTAATGACTATCTATATAGTTACTGAGTGCATGTATATGAAAATTATAGAACACAATGTGCATTGTATCGATTTTTGTATGTTGTACATAAATTGCATGAAGCTTATACACTATCATTTGGTATGCAATTGTGTTGTAATTTTATCAAGTAAAAAGGGATCGGGGCGCATTTGTGTTTTAAATTTGGTGTGCAATTGTGCTGTATTACAGTTTGTAAGACAGTTCTCATATTATCGGCGACGGCCGACGGTAACCCGGTAAAAATGCGAGTTTCCTAGAAAACCGTATACCTTTAACGTACTGTAGGCGTGTGGTATAGGGGCGCAGGTGTGTGTAGTAACATAATAAGTTTATGACATTATGAACCGGTACCTATATCCAAAGGTCTCCAATATATTTATTTATTTATTTATTTAATTTTGTCATTTGTCATTTGTGAAGTTACAGCTAGCACCTAATGGTTTTTCAGTTTGTGTGCTACAGTAGGTGTATTGAATATTCATGTGATAATTATATTTTTTTCTTATAGTTTATTTGAAAAAAAACATAAGTACTTTTAAATTAATAAATTGTTTAATTTAAATAAGTGTTTGTATAATTAAATATTATTTAATTATTATTATTTCCTATTTGTATAGCGTAGATACTATTAAAAAAAATAACAATTTAGTATAGACTGTAGTGAGCCAGATCATTCATTCGTTTACAGTTGAAAGGTAAATATTATACTGTACTATTATTATTTTATATAATATACTAAACTATTGTTATGACTTCACCAATTGATATTCGGTGAATGTTAGATTGAACTTCTCGTCGATTGGTTTCTTCCAAAAAAGACAGTTAAGGAAAGTGTGGTAGGTTGGATTCGTCAGAAATCAACACAAGTTCGAATGAGAGTAATTGGTTTATTAAGATGAGCTGGTTTACAACAGAACTGTTATTTAATACTTAATTTAATGAATGTATTATTAATTCGACGTATAGCACTTAACTGACTTCACATCGATAAACATATTTTTGCAACAGCGGTCGACATACGCTACGTAAGCAAAAAACTAATATTAAAAACAGGGGTTCACAACATTATAATAAAATTAGAATAACAGACATCTTAATATTAGCAGTATTTTTTGTTTACTTCAGTAATTAACATTTTACTAGATAAGTTTTAAATGGTTTTAAGAGTTAAAAATATTTTTAAAAGTTATTGTTCATGAAATTAAACGGATAAATTCAAAAACAGTTGATTATTTTTACTGTATGCTTCTTTTTAACAAATGTAAATATATAATATTCTCAAGAATATTTTTGAATGTTATACAGCTTAAAAGAATTTCAGAAAAAAAATCTGAAACAAAAATCGTAAAAGTATTTAAATAATAAAAAGGTTGGCAAGTGATACCATTTTGCTGTATAGTAGGTGTTGGAATCACGAAAAAAAATCACTGAAAAAAAAACAAATTTTTATATTTTTTTATTATGTCATATTTTATAAGGTATTAAATAAAAATTTTTAATTAAAAATTTAGATTAATAATCCAACTAACTTTCGTAACCAAATTTAGCACCATAAATCAAAAATTATTATAAATGTTTTAAAATTTTCTATTAGATAACTACTATTCACTAGGGTGAAATAAAAAAAATACAACATTTGTTGGAATATTTTAAACATTTTAATAATGAAAAAATCAAGTTAATGTAACAAAAAATTATGAAAAACTCAAAACAAAAAAAAAACAATTAGCCCAAACAGAATTTGTGTACAAATAACCGGAATTTAGGCTCATTCGGTGTACAAATGATACACAATCAATCTGCTTTATCAGAAATTTAAAAATGTAAAATGGAGAGATGCCGTTTCTACAGCCCCTTTTGTGGATAATCTCCACAGTTTTTGTGCACAAACGATCGGACTTCGTGCACAAAGGATCTGCTCAAACAGAATTTTAAAATTCAAAATCGGGGGGGGGGCGTAGAAATGGACCCTACGCACAATAATGATACGAGACAGAAATTTTGATCGGACATTCGATTCCGCCTGCAAGTAGGTAATAATGAAAATAAAAAATGCATTCAATTCGCAGCTCTTTCGGACTTCTACTATGCGATACACTATTACAGGAACGGAAACCTAATCAAATCCGAGTATTTGTTGGGTTTTGTGTTCGTTTCATACGATTCTCAAAAAAATGAGAACGTATTTACCAATTTCTTCGATAATACAGAACGGTTTTCATTGGCTTGGCGCATTATCAATAATTTTCATTACAAATGTTAATAGTATATTTTATAACGATGATGTGCTCGGCTGGCACGTGTGGCCGACGACTGCGAACAACACATAATTTAATGCTCACGATTGTAAATAATGTAAAATATAAGAAGATTCGAATATCGCTGAATCATGAATACCGTATTATAGAAGAGATTGGGATCGACTGGTCATAGTTGCCTTGATTTAATGCATTTTTATCAGAGATAAAGTTTTCGATGAACATTACAATGGTATAGTTTAAAATCATTATAATTACTAAACAAAATCGCTTACACTCACTATCACACCTACGTTATATCTAACAAAATATTGTATTCGTTCGGAAATTCCCAACTAATTATCGTACGATAAAATTAAAAAAAAAACTATTGTTCGATCTCATTAGTAATTTGCAAAACGTAAATATGCAAAATATAAATCGATAACCTCATGATTACCTCTGCAGCTGTTTCAAATCGAATGGGGTTTTTTTCTCGTACCGTGACACAGTCGTCGTTGAATAAATGATTATTTTTCGTCACGATTTTAGTAATTTTCCATCTCTCCATTAATAAACTTAAAAACGCATTCATAACTATAATATTTGAATATTTATAATATTATAACAATGGAAATCAACAATTCTATGCAGGCCCAGATTTATAGAATAATGGGCTCTGGAGCAAATAGTAAAAATGGGCCACACTAAACATATAATTCATTATAGATATACAATATAAAATATTTTTTAATTGAATATGTTACAAATTTAAAACATTTAAAATATAAATATACACAAATAAACATAAATTGTTAATCTTATATTTAACCAAAATAATCATTAAATAGGTACTCAATAAAAATGATTCACATATTACTTGTTTTATTTAAAACATTTTTTTCTTGATTTGTCTTTAGCAAAAGACAATATTGTTTAATTAAAATCAATCAATGGTAACAAATCATGTTCTAAAGATAATATCATAAATAATTTTAAGAATTCTTGAGTTTGACTAGTTTTAACTTATTTTTTATACATGCTAACTTTGAAAACTATCATTAAGCAGAACAATTTGCCACAGGAATTGTTAAATATAACCGAACTGCAATTAAGATATTTGGAAAAATATTTTTTTTCTTTTTATGAATCATTCTAGCATTTTATGCACATTTGAAGCATCGAATGGTGGTTTACTGAGATCCCAATATTCTTTAAATTGAACTAATTCATTTTTTATAGAAGATCCTATACTGTCATCTTTATACATAAAAATGAAATTATCCAAATTTAAGTTAATAATATTATCTAGATTATATAAAAACTATTGGCATTTCTTATTGCTTATCAACCTTAATTATCGAAATACACACCGTATGACAAAAATTTCAACAAAAAAAGCATAGGTAATTATATATTTTTTATGTAGTCCGGGTTTGGTTATGTGAAACGCGAAAAAAACAATATTTTAGTTATTTTATTATTTCGAGTTCAGACATATTATACAATTTTACGTATCTTAACAGTTTTAGTCCCACATGTATACACAGATTTCAGTTAATACCTTACTGGACCGAATAAAATCAATTTTATTGAAAACAAATTTAAAATAATTAATAAAATATATGAATAATTTTTGAATCGTGAACTCTGATATTCAAGAATTATTTTTGTTATTATTATTATTATATTTATTTTATTAGTGTTATTATTTATATCGTATTAGTATAATAGCTATTGATTTTCTAAAACAACAGGAAAAGCACTTTTTAACTTTACTACGGCAGAATTTTCATTCTACGAATTTCCATTTTACGAAATTATATATTTAATGAATATTTTTTGGGATCCTTGACGTTCACTGTTACATATATGAGTAGATATGTTTCCATAAAACAAATTTGATATTTCTAAATGACGAATAAATTATTCGATAACAAACCTGTTTATTTTTAGTATTGTAAAATATCTGTATCAATCACTAATGGTTATTGTCTTATAGTCGACATCAAAGGTTATGACGGTTGATGACGAACCACTAAAACTCATCATTGAAGATAATATATAAATGTTTTTCTCTTGAGAAATGGATTAAGGCAACAAATAAATGTTTTCAATGAATTGTTTTTAATACTTAAAGGATTAGAAACTTTTTTTGAAAAAAATATTATATTTTGTAGATATAAATAATGTAAGTAAACAATCGAAACTCACTGCATTATTTAAAATATGTATATGAAATCTTAGTAAAAAAGGTACATATTCATTTTAAAAGTATACGTATAATTACTTTTATGTACTCAAACATGTAATTGTGCAGATGTATATGATATTTATGTGTTTTTTTTTTTGGAACAATAATTAGTTGCACAGAAACAAATCAAACTTTTCGTATGAAAAATCTCTATTGTAAAAAAATGTTTGTATGTTCCCCACGACACTTTGTACTTTGTGATGGTATGCAGATTTCTCTGTATTATGGACCACGACGACACGACCTTCGAACAGATCCGTCGGCATCGGCTACAACAATAAAACACAATAATAAATAATTGTATTTTGGTTGTGTGCATAATATTGCAATAAATTACACGGTTAACGTGGACTGTATGTATTCTCATATCAAATTATTATACGGAGCCAGCTGGTTGGTTGTTTAACGTAATCGAGCCGCGACGCAGCTGAAAAACTGGGTGAGGGTCGTCGGAGAATTTCGGGAACTGGGTCAAGTGCTTGGCGGCGGTCGGGCGGCTGCGCGAAAGGGTTGTACCGTAGGCCGTACACGGAAATCCGTCGATATCGTCTCTTGGGGAGGGGGGGAGGGCTGATATTGCGTATCGTTGATCGTTTTTCATTTTTAACCAACACCGGACACACGCCACCCTTGATGGTGGTGGTTGCGGCGGTCGGGGGGCTCTCTTATAATTATATTCGATAATATTATTATATAATATACTGCACCTATAGCTGACTTATCCGGTTTCACTCGTGAACAATTTTGCCTGGTATGAGAGTGGTTATAAGGTGTATAAATAATATATTATCACGATTAATGAATAATATATATATTTATACAGACGAGTTTGATATTATTTATTATATTTTTAAATTAAAATATTATATTCGGTATTAATTAAATGTTCTCATTTGTCAAATTGTTGATTAGTAGTTTTCGAATGAAGTTTTGAATCATTAACAAAAACCGATATCGGAGGCAATACTATAATATTACAAAGCATTTATAAATTATGAAATCAACAAAATGTAAAAAAAAAAAAGTTTGTTGAGTGCCAACTATTGGATATGGATCAAACTACTTATACATACAAAATCGTGTCAATTTACTTAATTTTCTTTATAGTAATAACCTAATAATTGTAAAGAAAGTATAATAAATAATGTATATAGACAATATTATAGAGGAAAAAAATATCAGGATAATGTAAAAAGATTATGATGTAGATAACATAATAAATGAATTTTTTAAAAATAAATTAATAAACGAAAAATATATCTTTAGAGGATAATATTACTAACAGTTTGGTATCTATGGAATACGACGAACAGAGAATTTTGAATAAACAACGAACTTTGTACCAAAACCGATTAATTGAATACAATCAATTTTTATAATCATAATTATTGTACTTAATTCAAACGACGGTTGATCGATTGGAGG
>JACXSJ010004509.1:0-12805 GCA_014851325.1 Pentalonia nigronervosa
AAAAATGGATCATGCCATTTAAAAAAAAAAAGTTATTGTGCGCATGCGCAAAATTAGTTATCAAAAAAATAGTCTAATTATTTGAAAATGTGTATAATAATGTTTATTAGTTAGCCGAAAAAGCAGAATTGAAATATATGAAGCCTGCACATAGTTATTGAGTGTTTCCACTTATCGTGATCACACTGTATATATAAATTTTTTTTACAACAATAATTTAATACACAATTTTAATTAATAATTCATTTGACTTCTCATTTAATTATAATTACATCAATTCAGCTAGGTACACAACCTTAATTTTTTTTTTATCTTTTTACTAATTTTAAACGGTCAAACCCTATTACGCCGCTAAACGGTCTTTGCCCAAATTGTTCACCGTCTACGTCTGTGACAACATAACGATCATATCTAAGTTCACGAATCACCTGATACGGTCCCTTGTATTTGGGCTCCAACTTTCGACTTTGACCCGTGGCTGGTGCATCCCACCTAACGAGCACTATGTCTCCCTTTTGAAACTTCTCCGGTTTTTTCATTCTATGAGATATTTTTTTCAATTCGCTTTCCCTGTTTTTCTGTAATGCCTTTTTTTTTTTTTTTTTTTTTTTTTTTTTAAATCGGCAATACGCTCGGCATCCGGAAACGCCGTGAAGCAATACTTCGGATGCCGAGCCCGCCATCGTTTATTGAGTAATTACAAAAAGCGATATTAAGGCGTCAGAGGGACAATCCCCCTCTGACTGACCTTTTACAATATGCTAACAAAATTTTTAATAAACGATAATGCAATAAAATTGCGCAACAAATAGTTGCAGGCACTATAGGTGCCAGGCCTCACAGCCCTGAGGTGACCGTCTTCTGGGCACAAAGCCTGGCGACGAGGAGACGCGACCGCAGCCGCTTTCACCGTCGCCTGCGCCTTGATGGAGCTATACCCTGCCGGAACTGTCTGTCTCGTTCGGCCGCTTCCTTGGTGGTCATCACAGCCCTCGCGAAGAGGGCCACCGCCTCCCAGTTCGTCGGACTAACCAGCATCCGGGGTACCAGATCGCCCGGGTCGAAGAGTCCAATCGTACGGAAGAGACGCTCGCATTCCTCGTTGAAAGCTGAGCAATCAACGAGAGTGTGATGAGCGTCATCGACCGCCTCATCGTATCTGTCGGGTGGTCCGCAATGGGAACATTCGGTAGACGGGGAACGGTTGATCCTCTGGAGGTACCAATTGAAACAACCGTGCCCAGTCATCAGCTGGGTGAGGTGAAAGGTCAACACCCCGTGCGATCTGGTCGCCCACTGTTGAAGTCGGTCCGGAGGGATAAGCGTCCGCGTCCACCAGCGTCCACTGTCCGCTGGTGGAGGTGCTTGACGCATCCTCTGGGCCCACAGCATCAGGCTTAAGGCTCTCCCCCGGAGCGGTTGGTCCGGCGGAAGGGGCCCTCCTTCGTCATCCCCTGCCGGCGCCACCGCGCCTGGTCTCGAACGATGCGGCTCGCTCGGAGGCCATCAGATCGATGGGCATGGTGCAGGCGACGACCGTGACGGCATCGCGGGAAACAGTGCGATACGCACTAGCGACGCCTATGGCGACCCTGCGCTGGACCGCAGCCAGAACCTCGACGCCCCGCGTGTCGTGAGCGAGGTCCGACGCCCACGTCGGGTCGCCGTACAACAGTATGGAATGTACGACGGTCGTCAGCAGACGCCTCCTGCTCTCCCGCGGACCACCGATGTTCGGCATTAGTCCAGAAAGAGCCGACATGACTCGCCTGGCCTTGTCGGCCGCAGCGCGACAGTGCGCACATGGTTCGCCCCTCCCCACGAGTAGTATCCCCAGATACTTGAGGGAAGGTCCCAGCCGTACTGCGACTTGAAGACGACGGCCTGCGTCTTGTCAACGGCAAGCTGAAGCCCCAAGTCGGCAATGTGGTCGGCGACTGCCTCGAGGGCCGAGTTGGCGCGGTCCTCCATCTCGGACAGCGTTTTCCCCCCCGACACCACCATCGTGTCGTCCGCGAACCCGATGGCCGTGCAGCCATCGGGTAGCGGAAGGCGAAAAACGGTGTCGAATGCAACGTTCCACAAGAGCAGGCCGAGCACGGAGCCCTGGGGAACTCCGCGCGTGACGAGCTCCGTCACGGGGACGCCGTCGTGGTCGTCGCATAGGTGTAGCACCCGGTCCCTGAAATACGAACCCAGGATACGTTGGATGTATGGCGGGAAATCCATACGTACCAACGCCTCCCGCACCACGTCCCATCCGACGGTGTTGAACGCGTTCCGGATGTCCAGGCTCACGGCCACGGCATAGCACCGACCGTTGAAGGCAGAGACGATTCTCTCCCTTAACAGCCTGAGCGCGTCGTCCGTGGATTTGCCGGCACGAAAACCGAACTGCCTGTCGGACAGCTCGTTTCCCATGGCCGACATGTAGCCGTTCATCCGGTCACCAGCAGGTACTCGAAGATCTTCCCGACGTCGTCGAGAAAACACAGCGGGCGGTACGAAGACGGCACCCCCACCGGCTTTCCCGGTTTCGACAGGAGCGCCAGCCGAGCGCGCTTCCATCGACCGGGGAAGGTGCCCTCCCTCAGGCACAGATTGAACACGTTGGTGAGCCGTTCCGGAACCGCCGCGTGGACAACGCCCCAAACCCGGCTGGGAATCCCATCCGGGCCCGGGGCCCTGTTTCGGCCGCGGAACCTGGCCACCGCAGTAGTCACCTCTGTTAGAGTGAACTCCGCAACGCTCTCGGACTGTGCCTCGACGAGGTCGGCTGGTCCCCCGTCTCTGTCCCCTTGGGGAAAAAGGACAGCGGCGATGTTGCGGACCGCGTGCGGTTTCATCGTCGCCGTCGCCGGGGTGCCACGAAGTTTCTTCATGACGACCCTGTAGGGTTTCCCCCACGGGTCCTCATCGACGCCCTTGACCAACTCTGTCCAGCACTTCGCCTTCGCTTCACGAATGCGGTGCTTCAGCTCCTTTCGAGCCTCGCTCGACGATCGCCACGAACGCGTCACCGTCGCGGGCGCGTTCGCGTCGTCTGATCCACAGCCGTTTCCGTCGAACGCATTCGGAGCGCGCGGCCGCGACAGTGTCATTCCACCAGTGGCCAGTGGCCTCCTCCCGGGGTTGGAATTTCGGTGAGGAAGAGCAATGTCACATGCCGCGGTAACGCACTCCACTAACCGCTCGGCTGCGGTTTCAGCGTCCTCGGTAATGGCTGGGCTACCCCGGACAGAGTCACACCAACCCACTCCGCTGCGGTCACGGCCGCTGCCAGCAAATCGGCGTCCATCCGGGCTGTTAGCCAACCCGGACGTCGTCGACCGCCAGCAGTCGTCGTGTGATCGCTAAGAGTGGGCGAGCACGTGCGTCCGGTGCGATACGAGAAACACAAGTGATGGTGGTCACTCATGTTTCCGACGTCCGTACGCACGGTCCACCCTAGAATCTTCCTGGCGGCAGATTCCGAGGCGAAGGTTACGTCTACGCAGGATCCCCTCCCCCTCCCAAAGAACGTTGGCTCCCTCCCCGAGTTCAAAATGACCAGACCCAAGGATTCGGCGAACTCTGACAGATCGTCTCCCCGACCGTCCGTGAGGTGGTCCCCCCAGGACGTCGACCGCGCGTTGAAGTCTCCCCCTATTATGAGGTCGACTCCCGCAGCGCGGTGCTCCCTCACGGAGGCCTCGAGACGACTCAGGAACTGCCGGAACTCGGCGACGGATATGGCGGGGGAAACGTAGCAGCTAAAGTCACGTGCCGTGTCCCCCACGGTTACTGCTACGAACCCATTGCCCGTCTCTACGTCGCCGAGTGTGAGCCCGCTGCGGAGGACAAATACGGTGGCTCTCCCCGTGGAGTCGAAATGCCAGCCAGCACCACCGTCACCGTACGGTTCGCTGACCAGCGCCATCGCGATGTCCTCCGTTCTTGCGAACTCCCCCAGCAGGTCCTGAGCTGCCCTGCAGTGGTTAAGGTTCGTTTGCACGTACCTTAGTTCCATCTCGGCTCCGGCTCTGGTGTCCTCGGCTGCGCTCATGGACTCCTCGAGCACCCGGCAACCTGCTCATCCGACTGCCTCACCTCGGGCTGTTCCTTGGCCACACTCTTCTCCTGCTGGCCACTCTTCTTTCTTCGGGCGTTTGGCGCCCTGCATTCCCGGAGGAGGTGGTCATCTCCCCCGCAACCGAAGCACTTGCGCGGCTTGACCTCGCCTCTGCAAGCTGCAGCGTGGTGGTCTTTTTGCCGGCACCGGTAACAGGTGGAGTTGTCCCTCTCCAGGAGCTTCACCCGGCACCTGGTCCAGCACACTACCACGGCCTTTGCTTCTGCCAGGGCGATGGCGTCGCGGAGGGACAGGTCCACTCTTGCGACGCACTCTCCGCGGCCTCCGCTATTTCTCCTGATGGAGACCGAGAGTTCGCCCTGCCCGGTTGCCTCTAGGACAACCCCGGCTTCGGCCATTCCCCGGATCACGTCTGCTGCCTTCACCCACTCTGGGACGTTAAGCAACAGTACCGGAGTTTTTCTCTCCGGCCTACGGATCCGGGCGGCTGCCCCGACTGTCTCCTGGATCTTCATTTCCAGGAGAGCAGCCTTTTCTGCTCCCTCCACTTCTAGTAGAATCCCTCCGGCCTTGGTCCTCCTCGTCGTCATTACTTTGACGCCGAGAGAGGCCAAACTGATGGAGGAGGACACCCGCTTCATGACTTCAGCGAGTGATCCTCCGCCCTGAGGGCGGTCGATGGTGACCGCCGCCGTCTTTGGGATCCTACGTTTCAGGAGGGAGATCTTCCCTTCAGGGACCCGGGGCTGTTCGTTGTGTGTCACTTGGGGGGAGGTTTATTTTTCTCTTTCCTGACCACCTCGCTCCATGTGGGCTTGGCCGCCAGCTCCCCATCTTGCTGCTGCTGCTGCTACTGCTTCTGCTTCAGCTGGTGCTGCTGCTTTTGCTGCTGCTGCCGCTTCTGCTGTTTCTGCTGCTTCCGCTGCTTCTGCTGCTTCGGCTGCTGCTGCTGCTGCTGTTGCTGCTGTTTCTGCTGCTGCTGCTGCGGCTTCTGCTGCCCTTGCTGCACGATTTCGGGCTCGGTATTGGTGGCAACATCTTCTTTGCCCGCAAGACGAACCGTTTGTGTCCCGGTTGATTGTGTGGCCTTGATCGGTTTTTCCACACGGCCTGCGGGCGGAGCGCTGAGGTCTGCCTTCATCAGTGTCTTTACATATCGTAAAGACATGTTGAACGCCGCGGTCACTCCACTTCGGCAGTCCTTGAGGCCTTTAACCACCTCAAGTAGATCTCGGATGGCTGAGCTAACTGAGGGGCTTTGGCTCTTCTTTGCCACTGCCTCCAGATGGGATGCTCTCGCAAACAGGAGGTCAAATCCTCCCTCCTGATTGACGAGCATTTCCCCCAGGTACTTGGTAGAGGACTTTACAGCCTCTGCCACCACCGTCACGTTTCCATTCTCCAACATAGCCATTGCAGTAACTGAGGTGACTTTTCGGTCACCGGTTTGGGCCTGCTTTTCACCCAAACCAACAGTCTTGTTACCAACCCCTTGGTTGGCGGTGGATGCCTGTCTCAGCACATCCACACTTTTCGCGCCAGTCAGTGATGACGACTTTTGGGGCGCGCGCGTGCCCCCAACCGCCGGCTCTGGAGTTTCCGAAGCCCCTGTAGCAGTACCAAAATCTTCCTTGCCTGAACTCATTTTCATGTTATAGTTTTAGCTAGGCCTCCACTGACGACACCAGCCTCGCGTCGTCTGTCTGTGTGCGGATCTGTTTGCCGGATCTGCACTGACACCGGGGGTCGATCAGTTCCCCGGTGGTGAGCTTGTCCGCGACCGCTTATTCGTCCACTAGGTGTGGCTTATTTCGCGGCTACCCTACATATCTGCAGGGCGTTCCCCTATCCGCAACCTGGGGACGCGCCCGGTGGCATGCTCATGCCATCCCAAAGGAAACCGGGTTCTGTAATGCCTCAGTCGAATAAACCTCACTATCCTTTCTACATTTAACTGCGTTCAACTTTGACACTTCTCTCGACAACGGGTCGTCAACGTGACTGTCCATCTTATATCGATATATTACGTCGGAGGGCACACAACCTGTTATTCGATGTTCACTATTGTTTATTCCCCACTGCAATTCCATTGATTTTAAATCCCAGTCTGCATTATCGGGGTGTTCTGTCGCCATGGCTAAACATTTTATCGCAATACCATTTATCATTTCAGCCTGTCCATTACTACGGGGACTTTTAGATGCTATCTTTATATGGTTTATATTTAGTTCGTGACAAAACTTTTCGAATACTGCCGCCGTAAAGGCGGTACATCTGTTCGTAATAATTCGTTCAGGCCTACCATATGTACAAATATACTCGCGTACGAAATAGACCGTTTCGGTGGCCGTGACGTCTTTCATTGCGTGCAACACATTATATTTACTGAATCCATCCACTATTGTAAGAATATATCTATTGTCTCTTTCTATCAACACGAAGGGCCCTACATGGTCAAGATGTATAACTTGAAAAGGTTCATCACCTTTATCAAGTGAATACCAGTACAAATCCCCCTTTTTGGGCACTTTGTAAAACATACAATTTACACATCAGTTCACATATTTAGTTACGAATTCTCGCATTTTGGGAAAATAAAAATTTTCTTTTACTTTTGATAACGTTTTATCCACTCCAAGGTTTACTAATTCTCGGTGAGTTGAACTGACTATGTCATACCTAAAGTCTGCCGGCAAATACAACCTCCATCTACCTTCTGTTATCCTATAAAGTCTCCCGTTTTCTATTACATACTTTTCCTTTGTGGTAGGATCATTCAACTCTATTTTCGCGATAATTCCTGTCACCGCTTTTTTGTAACGCAGCTATCCAATCAGTCATAATTTTTATACCAAAAACATTTAAACTTGCCACCTCTACGTGTTGTTCTGATTCCACCGGGCTCCTGCTTAGAGCGTCGGCAATCAAATTATACTCGCCCTTTAAATATTCTATCTTATACTGATACTCCGACAATTTCATAAACCACATACCAACCCTCGGACTTAAATCTCGCTTATCCGCTAAGAGTTTCAAACTATTACAATCGGTTTTGATTACGAAGCTAATATCGATTAAATATACACGAAAACGTTCTAGCGCACTCACAATCATCAATGCCTCTAATTCGTAAGAATGATACATTGCCTTGTCTTTGGTCGTTTTTCGACTATAATAACTTATAGGATGCATTTTTCCGTTGTCTTCTTGACGTTGCAGTAACATGGCGGCGACGACTTGCTGACTTGCATCGTTATGCACCTCTGTATATGCCTTCGGTTCATACATTGCTAAAATCGGATGACTTGTAAGTGCGTTTTTTAATCATTTAAATGCCTCATCTTATTTTTCTGTCCACTCAAATTTAATATTCTTACACAACAAATCTGTTAGTGGTCGAGCAATTACTGCGAAACTTTTCACGAATCTTCGAAAATAACTCGCTAATTCTATAAATCCACGCACGGCCCGTACATTATTAGGCACTGGAAAGTTTTCTACCGCCAATATTTTCCGTCGTCCCGGTTCAATACCATTCTTGCTTATTTCAAAACCCAAATATTCGATTTTCGTCACAAAACACTTACACTTTTGTAATTTAATCGTTAGTCCCACATCTCATAGTGACTGTAACACTAATTTTAGTTATTCAATTCCGTCCTCTACACTTTTACTGGGAATAAAATTGTCGTCTAGATAAGCTAAAGCGACCGAATACAGTAATCTCCCTAGAGCAGCATTAATCATTCGTGAAAAAATTGCTGGGCAGTTAGTTGGACCAAACGGCATTCACTTAAATTAAAAATGCCCATCAGGCGTTACAAAAGAGGTTTGAGCCCACGTTTTTAAATCGTTTATCGGTACCTGTTAATAACCGCTAAAAAGGTCCAAACTAATATAATATACGTTACCATGTAATCTGTCTAGTTGATCGTCGATCCTCGGCAGCGGGTACTTGTCTGGCACAGTCTTTTTGTTTAATTCGCGGTAGTCCACACATATGCGGACATCACCGTCCTTCTTCTTCACTAATAGTATTGGGCTGGCGTACGGCGACTCGCTGTCCTCGACTACGTCCGCTTCTTTTAGATCTTCAATGATGTCTCGTACCTGTTTCCGTTCCTTGTATGAAATCCTGTAGGGCCTATAGACCACTGGTCGATCGTCCCTGAGCACCAATTTTATTTCTGTAAAATGTGTGCACCCAACTTGTCGTAGATTCCGCGCCACCAAGTCTTTATATTCATTCAGTAATGTTAACACTTTCTCGACTTAATCGGCCACGAGATTGCTTACAATTTCTTCGGCTAGTACTGGTTCTTCGTTTACCTCGCGAGTATACTCATTACTTTCGGGAACTGCCTCGTTGAACAAGACCCCTCTCGTTACTGTCTGGACGGCAATGGCATGCGAAAAGTTAGCACTATACGCGGTTATACTAATGATAATGAACAGGTAGACGAAACGACCGTTCACTACAGAAAGCAAAACGCGATTGGGGGAAAAAAAAAAAATTAAAATTAAAAATGATAATGAATTGTTAAAAAAATCTTTTATTAATGTTGGACATTTGTCAATTGAAAGAAAATATGATTTTAAACCATCAAACATATCTATGAGTCGAGTTAGAGCAGGAAATAAAGACAACTAGCGAGTATTAGAATGTCCTAACACGGTTTTGTATTCAATATTTACAAATTCACAAAATTCTTTAAGGACATAGACTCGAACTGTGTAAATATAAAAATTTTGAAAAATTTTTTCAATAATAACCTGTACATCAATTGGTAATGTGTCTGTGGCTGTTTGTACTGCATTGTTAAGTATATGTGCAGCACAGCCAACTCCGATTAAATCTTTATTAAAAATCTCTTTAAGTTTGTAAAATATATTATTTTTTCCATTTCGAGCTACACCACCAAAGTTACAATTAGTGTTATCTGCAGAAAAAGCAATAACTTTACTTCCGATTCCCCATTCGTCGAGTATTGAAATATATTGTGTTAGTAGTGATGAAGTTTCTCCCGGAAGCTCATTGAATTCCAAAATATTATTTTTAACTCTTTCATCAGGCAGAAAATAGCGAACAAGAATAGGTATCATTTTTTGAAAATAATGGTTAGATGCTTCAGTCATAATTGATATAAAATTGCACTTGGATAAATCTTTTTTTTAAAACATTAAGAGTATAAGGTAAAAATACATTGTTGATGATAGATTTTGTTTTAGTCCTACCAGAATTAAATTTTTTCTCATATAATTTACAAACTAATTAAGAAGTCCAATACATAGAATTGAGACTTTGATTGTGTTTATAAGTATGATAAGCAAAAATCCCTTCATCTGCAGCAAATTTTTGTTCTTTATCTGCAAATTGTGTTTTTGAAGAAAAAAATTTGATACTTTTTGAGATTTAGAAGCTCTAGCAACTATATTATGTCGTTCGGATTTTAAATGTTGTGTAATATCCAACTTACCACCATGTTCAATGCTGAATGCTGCTCCACACACTGTACATTCAATTTTGTATTCTTGTCCTAGTTTTTGACATTTTTTTAAGAATGTGTACTCACTTTGTAACTTTTCATTAAATGTACACTTTCTTTTAGGCATTTTAAAAATTAAAAATTAAATATCAACAGACAGCACATTACAAACTTATTTCAATAAATTATTGATATTTGATACAAAAGTCAAAACAACAATACAACATAATCATTCATCGTAATTTAAAATTTTTAATATATTTTAACAAGTCGATATTATGTTATAAAAACGATTATAGACTAATTTATATCACTGTGATGGCGTGGTGTATAGACTAAAAATTATGATAGACCAGATAACAATAACAACTTTTCTTCATCGACTAATCTATATTTATAAACTGGTAAACATATAAAATTATAACCTTCTATTAATAGAAACTAAACCGGTATCGGTAGGAAGGCCGACCAGTGTGATTACGAATAACAAGTAAATGTAATACAATCAACTAAAATTATTATGCATAAAAATAAAAATTTAAAAATGAAAACAATTGATTAAGTATGTTTATTTAATTATCCCAATACGGAAAAAGAATATAATTTATATTGTGAGTAAATGTTTACAAAACGGGACATTGCAGTGTCCCGACAAGAGTTGTTGGGACAACGGGACACTTAGTTAAAAAACGGGACATTCCCGTATTATACGGGACGTCTGGCAACCCTAATTTAACCCTTTTTTCATTAATAATTTGGAATAATTTAAATTTAATTATTGAGCTATAATAGTTTTGTTCTTGTAGCTTTATAAATAATAAAAAAAATAAGAATTTGAGATACCTAATAAGTAATAGATACCTATTATTGTTTATTATTATGGTTTTATATTTTATCACGGTTAGGTATTGAGATAATAAATATGGAAATAATTGAAATAAATTAGGTTAAATCACACTAATGATTAAATTAGTTATATTTTAATAACAAAGTGAAGAATTCAATATCCTAAAAATATTTGTACCTATATGTTGTAAAATAGAGCAAGTTCAAATGGATTTAAAAATTCACTTTTTTTGATGACTTGTTTATTATGCTTAAAACGATCGTGGAAAAATCCTTTTCGTAAACCATTATTTTAAAATTTATAGTAGTTTCAAATTTGCGGTTAAAATATTAATCGGAAAATACAAAAATAGTACCTACGTCTTGCGCGCTCGTCACATAAAACTACAGCATTACATAAAACTATAATATTATAATAATTAATAGTATTATGAATCACGACATTATAAAGATGAAATATAGTTGAACAATTATATTAGAGTATTTGTATACTTCAATGTGTTTAGAATGATGATACAAAAAAATTGCGGAAATCATTATTTCCGAAGTTTGCGATTTTATATTTTTACGCATGTCGACAACGCTGTAATTTATACTGTCCCGCGCTTATAACAAATTTTGATTTTTTTTTCACGAATTTTAATAAGTTAAATGATGGTGAAATCAGAATTTGAGGCTTGATCTTCATTTCGGAGTTATAGTAATTATATTGTTATTATTTATCACAATACGTCAGTACCTGATTACAACGTAATCATTACGCCTATTCTGTTTTTGGGGTTCAGAGGTGTGCACATGAGGGAAATGATGATATCATATTCCGTCCCTTTAACTTATTTTTGTCATATAAAATATATGATAAAGCAAGGGATGTACATATACCGTGGTTTGAAAATAGTCAAAAATTCATATCCCCCCTTTCAATAAAGCTTAACACGCCACTGGCTTGCAGACTGCAGATCATTGATAACAGGATCAAAACCCGTCAGATTGAGTTAACGTTACTGTAATCGGGACCGATTGTCATAACTCGTAAGGGGCGATTACTTTATCTCAAATTTTCAACTATATAAACACAAAAATTCAAAATGAAAAAAATGAGTGCTAGAGAACCATATAAATAGTTATAATAATGGATTTACGAGTATATTAAACTGAGAAATTAGAATATCTACAAATTGTATCATATCATTTTAGTTCACAGTTCAAAATTTTATAAATTTATAACATAATATACCTATTACCAACATATTAAATGATTATTCAGTTCATTTTAAACATCTGACCGTTCCACACGTGTATTTTCCTATAGGATCGCATTTATAGCTATCGATAGCAGTAACACACCAGTCTGTTTTAAAACTCAGCGTTGCAGGTAATATGATTATAACTATTGCCTTTATTACACCAATTAAATAAATATCCCAAACCTACAACGATGGGCGATAAGTCCACTACCATATCTGACGATATGAACAACTATAAACTTACAACGATATGTGCTTCCCAACATATACTAATACTACAACATTTGCAGAGATAGACTCCAATATTTCAATACCAAAAATGAACCAAGCAATTGTTTTTAACTTTATTAACAATATCAAAAAAATTGAATACGTTATCGCAATCAGTAAAATTATATCCGAAGAAAATATTCAATTTGTATCACGCATTTCAAATAATAGATTCTGCATATTTTTCAATAGCCACGCCGTCATGGAAAAACTACTCAAAACTCACTTTTCAATTCATGTCAATGAAATAGAAATTCCCATCCGTATACATATAAATGCGTCCAAAAGAATCATTCTATCCAATGTTTACCCTACTATCCTTAATCAACTTATACTAAACGCTCTCCATGAATTAGGAATTAAAACCTCTTCTCAAATTTCTCATATGAAAGCTGGATTTGCAACAGAACAATTCTCGCATATATTAAGTTTCAGAAGACAAGTATACATCAATCAATACAGGGTATCCATACTGCCTAGTTCAATTACAGTAACTGTAGAAAACATTACCTTTAGAATATTTATTACCGATGACACCATAACTTGTTTTCAATGCCATAAAACTGGGCATTTTTCAATCCAATGTAAAAATATACCTGAACAATTCAATATCATCGATATGATCGAAACCGACATGGAAAAAACCAATCATTTATCACCAACCTCAAATATAGGAAAAAATGTATCTCTCTCGCCACCTGCTATTGTTAATGCTCAAAATATCTATTCCACTCAGATTAACGTTCCTAAAACACCAAATCAAGCAAATGATAATGGTGATCTAACCACTATCGATCAACCCAAAAAACTCTCGCTAACCGAAAAACTCAAATTATCATCTAACAAAATTGTCGACGTAACGTCTCTAAATTCAGTCAAACGTC
>JACXSJ010004510.1:0-12812 GCA_014851325.1 Pentalonia nigronervosa
GGGGGGGGGGGGGGGGATGGGTTTCGAACATGTGTGCGTGCACACGGCAAGTAACGCACGTCGCTACGTAATTACACGGAACACTAAATATTTCCAAAAACTATTTAATTGGTACACTATTGGAACTTTTCTCATTAGATGGCTCGTCTGCATACCGAACATTCACATTTAAGAAAAAATCATGCAAATCGGTCCAATGGAACTTCAGAAAAAACTGTCCGAAGAAATTGCTTCATAATTTAATAGTGAAAAAATATAATATAATTTAAAGAATACAAAATTAAAAAAATCTAAATTAAAGCTTGTTATCAATTAGTGTAATTATTTATTTAATATTTATCTGTAATGCATATTAATTAATAAAGAAAAAAAACGGGGCCAACGGCATGCAGTGTTCCCAGGCGGTCACCCATCCAAGTACTAAACTGTGCCCGACGTTGCTTAACTTCAGTGATCGGACGAGAACTGGTGTATTCAACGTGGTTTGGTCGTTGGCAAGTGACAACGGTTATTATGCTGCACATAATAATATATATATTATATTTATTATATACGATATATCATTCAAAAAAGGATATTAAAATCCGTTCATTGAAAACATTTCGAAATGAGACGCACAATTTAAAATAATTTATACATTTTAACCAAGGCTTGCAAACGTTATAGTAACGTTATGATGATTATAACGTTATTTATGTCAAAAAATGATTGAAATTTGCAGCCATAATTAAAACGGTAAACAAAAATAATTAAATACCACAAAATAAAACATAACGATGAAAAAAATTTATAATATATCATTAAACAAAACATAAAGCAAAACGAAATAATTTAAAATCCATTCGCGTAAAAGTTATAATATTGGTTTCGTAAAAATAATTAATATTTTTTTTACGATATTTATGATGAATCCAAGAATTTATTAAATTCCGTATCCAGGCCATTCCCCGATTTAGATTATATTATTTTTAACGATGGATGATAAACAATAAACGCAAAAATTGTATAACGTTTAGATTGTAAATAACGTAAAACGAAATTTTGATTTCGAATGCAAACCTTGATTTCAACATTGTACAATCTTTTAATACTAATAAAGTAACCTAGTACGTATACCTATGCAATAACAATTTAAATGTTACAACACATTTTTGATATTTCGCTGATACAGCTGATGTTTGATTACTAAAATTTATAATTAATTATTATGTTTTAATCATTAATATTTTTCGCATATTGCAGAGTGTGTGCTGTTTGAATTTGTTTGACTATTCAAATATAAGCCTTATTTAAAAAAAAAAATCGAATTTTCCCTTAAATAAAATTAATCAACTACTTATATTGCTGAGGGCCGACGGATTTTTAACGGTTAAAAAAATAAGCAGGTAATAACTAATAATTAATAATATAGGCATTGCTTTCATCGTCTCCGTGTTAAATCGTTTGTAAAAAAATAAAAATATACACAAACAGTAATTATCATTATTAATAATAGCTGTGCAGTGTTAACATGTTGTTAATTGTTATGTAGCCATTATGTTTAATATGTATAGGTTTATATGTTAAGTGTTTAAACATCGAATACTTTTTCAAATACTAACATACTTATTAAATACAAAGTATTAATAATTAATAATTATGCTTAATGTATTACATATATTGATTTTCATTTTCAAGTTGTGGTTAATTTATTATAATAATATCGTGATATCATCAATCTTCAATAAAAATTATTAAAATTCGTATTGGACAATGTTTTTTTTTAAATTATGGGTATTTACTAAATTACTAAGTATAATTGCATGTATAATTATTACTATTAGTTCGATTGATACTTCAAACACATAAAATAAATAATTAATCTATAACTTTTTTTTCAAAAATAATATAAAATATGTAATACAATAGAATATAAGTAAGTACCAAATCGCAATTAGATCTGATTGAAATATATATATTTTTTTATATTTACCTAAATAGTATTTGATTAGTATTAAGTAGTAAAGTATTAAGTAGCATAAGATAAGTAAATAATAATAATAAATAGTAAGACATCGTACCCGCATGTTGCACTCTTACTAATTACCATAACTCATAAAATCCCGAAATTTACGTTTAGCTATTCCAATTTTGTATTGTAAACTTGAATATTAACAAACTTAAAGGTTATAACATTATCTGTGTTGTTTCCTTAGTTTTTTTACGGTCTATGCGAATTATGACTGTTATGAGTATGTAAAATGTTAATATTTATAAACATTAAATGCTCATAACTAGCTTAAAAATGTAAATATTTTAAAAAATTACAGATAGAACACAAATTATTACCTAAGTGTATTCACTCTATAATAAATTTAAAGCTAATAATACAAAATTGGAAATGCTGAACGCAAATTTGCCCCACGGAGACAATACAGCAAGAGTGGTGTCCTCAATTACATTAACCGAAATATTTTTCAATTTGTATTTTTAATCATTAAAAAAAAATTATATTTAAGTAGTTTTACATTATTTATTTTTTTTTTTTCAATATTAGATAGGTCCTCAAATAGAAAATCAATCGAACTCAAAATAAAAGTATTCTACCTAGTACCCGAATATAATCGCTGTTAATCGAATATTGTTTTGTGAAAAAATTAATAGTTACGAGGTGAATTACAGTATTATTTATGGAAATAAAACGTTATTTTTTGATTTTTACTTATTTACAGGTGTAATTTTAATGCTTTCCAAAACTTTTAGTAAACGATTTCATGCAGTGAACAAAATTCTAAGTCAAATTCACAATTAAAAAAAATAATAATATAAAACTAAATGCTTGTATAATATACTAATATGATGATAATAGGTACGTGTTTTTTATTTTATTTGTCCTTTATTTAAGAGGGAAATTTTTATATTCGTCAGTTCCATTTCATAATTATGTAGAAAAACACCATTTTCGAATAAATATGATAATTATAATATATATCTTTATTAAGATAAAATTAATATCCATTAAATTACTTTTCTGCTATGGATTTAAAAAGTAAATAACTTTAAGTGGTGCGAAGAACCATTATATAATAGGTATTACTACGATTTTAACTTTTATTTCACAGATTCAAACACTGCGTATGATTTACAGTCACTTGTATACAGAACGATACGGTTAAAAATTAGAATAAACGCATTAATCAAACGATAGCCTCAGTTAGTAAGGGAAATTGTGAAATTTATTGTAAACCCTGTTAACGTATTCGTGTCATTTAAATAAATATATTTAAATTTTACGAATTTATTTTTAAATTTGTTTTGTGATAACTATATAATAAGGCATTAGGTAGGTAGTAAAAGTTTAAAAAAATTATATTTTTTTAAACGATACCTAATATAAAATTTCCTAGTCAGCCGAAATAATAACATACATAAATTCACTATCTACTTTATTTTATTGTTAAAGTTATATTAATTGAAATAATTTCAGAACAGCTGATTATTATTTTTTTTTTTTTAAGTTAAAACCTAATATATTCATAGTATAATTATAACAGTAGAAAAAGCTAACAGGATACAGTGACTGTGTGAACTCTCGTCTCGTTTCACTAACTGTGGTACAGGATTCTGGTGTATAATTATTATTTAAACTAAATAAATTAATAATATTAAGTTTTGATAATTATAAACAATGAAATTTGAAAAAAATGATTTTATGTTGATTTATGATAAAATTTTAAAAAGAATTTTAACGTTTCTTTTAATGTTTTTAATTTCCCTAGTCGTAAAAAAATAATTATAATGATTAAAAATATTAAACATTTATTGAGTTTAGTTATCAATATGTCAATATCCATGTACGGTATCCATTAGCATAGTGGTGAGTCTCTATGATTATTCATTTTCGAATTACAACACAATGCGTAACAAAATTAATTTCGTCGAAACCCGGTTAGCATAAATATTCCTGTTTTTCCGTTATTAATCTATTTAATATTTATTTTTTTTTCCTGATTGTTTTGCAAAACACCAGCAACATATTTAGGGAGGAGGGGCAAGGGAGGCTGATCCACGGGCGGAAAAAATTTAAGGTAGGTACATTTTGAAGACCAGTTTGATTTATATGGCTGATAAAAAAAAAAAATAGGTATAATATAAAAACACTAATAAATGTATTACCCTTATATGTGTCAGTGTATGTATGTCTTATGTATACATAAAATGGTTTTAGATTTTTAATGTAGCAAAGAATGCGTCGGTTTCTATAAATATTTTTTTTTCTTATCCGGGGTGCAAAAATACTTAATACGTTTCTGAAATGCACTAAGAATGTTTTATTTTTTGCCACCAAAGTAACGACTATACAAAATTTACTACCTACCAAATCCACAATTTCCAAAAGGGCATTACACAATACAAAATAATAAATCACGGATTATTGTGAAATCTATACATTCATTGATACGCTCAGAATCTAAAATAATCCTGTTAAAAATCAATATATTGAAATCGGAGCTATTAAAAAGGTACACGAGGTAGGTATTTGAGGCGTAGGATTAGTGAAGTGCGTAAACGTTACGCGTATAGAAGTCCATAAAAATTACAATAGAGAAATCTTCTGAAAAAAACTAATTTATCAATAGAACCCCATTGTGACATGAACACAAAACGTTTAGCTGGGTGGATTATAAATTGTGTAGGATATAAACTTTAACACATATTATTATATAAATGTTATACAGACATCGTTAACGTATTATATAGGGAATTCGGAAATAGGTCGCAAAAAATACGTTATTTTTTTTCGAAATTCTTTTGCCAGGATAAAAAGGTATGTAGGATGTAGTAACAATTAACAGTATATATCGTATACTCCTCTGACCGTTTTTTATACGTATATTAAAAAGTAAATAGCAGGTATACGAATAATGATTGCATTTATATGAATAAAACACAATATATATGTTACACTCCTGCGGATTCTGAGTCTCTCAGCTGTGCCTTCCGATTGTAATATAAAATAGGCTTTATGCAACAACAATACATTTTGCCAAAAACGAATACATTTTAGCGTTAGCGTAAAATTATTTTTAATTACGATTGACTAGTATAATAACCCGATATTATTAAAAGTCCACCAAGCATTTAAAAAAAGAAAGTTTACTACGTACAATAAATAACGATAACGGTCAAAACAATTATAGTATTGTAGTAGTTTTAGAATAATTTATTTTCCGGAAGTCAAAAGTGCTAGAAATGTATAAAATAAATTATTATTTGTTATTTAATTTTATAATTTACCATTTATAAGTTGTTGGTTATTTAATTGGTCTAATTAAATATAGTGTTCTGAAGTTTTAGAAAATTTAACATGAAAAAATGGGAAATATTAATTTTTTTAAGTCAAAAATTGACAAAAATGAATTAAACTTACAATTAAATATTATTATATAAACATATATTACGCAGTCGTGATCATTTTGTTGCACACAATACAAATATATGTAAAATAACATAAGCGTAAGTTGTACGAGTTTAATAACTTAAAAAAATCTAAAGAACATTTAAAATGTATATAAATGTATATATAATTAATTCAAAAATTCTAAAAGATCCAAAATACTATTAAAATTAAATCATGTCTATAAAATGCTAACAAGAAATGCAACAATTAAAATAAAATTGATTGTATCAAAAATTGATAATGCGTAAATATTCCGTATCTGTATTTTTTTTTTGTTTTTCTCGATTACTTTGAAAAGTACTTGGATTTTTTTACATTTGAGTTTTTTAATCCTCAAAGTACCAACTAGATCCAATTTACTATCAAAAATATCCCTCAAAGTCGAAAATTTCTACTACTCCGGAAAGAAAAGACAGACACGCACAACAACAAAAAATATTATAAAAAAAACTTCATCGTAAATCTATTAAATCAAAAACAGAAATCAAACAGTCACGGAAAATTTGTTTTCTAAAAATCAATAAAAAAATTGAGAGATGAGTGGTATAAGTACACAACTAAAACTTAATGGAAATTATAATAACATAAAGTATAGTTACATAGTTACCTTAAAGACCGTCTCGTATATGTAATGGTTGCCGCTGATCTTTACCTTTTCGATTTTTTTTCGCAATACAATTTTTATACAGCAAATATATTAAATCGATACCCCGCGACCGCGGTGGTCGGGTGGTTAGAACCGCGATTCAAAATCACTAATATTAATCAAAGTCCAACAATATTCACCGATGAAATAAAATTATTTTATATGAAATTATTATATTTAAAATTACTTAAAATCAAATAACAATAAACAAAAAAAATTACATCTTCATAGCACTAATCACAAAAACCATACAACAGACTGGATACACTGAACGAACGTGACTGTCCCGAATCCCGATGCCGATGGTAGGTAGCCGATGGGCGCACAAAAAAACACTACGCCGTGTTAAGGGAAGTGGAAGGGGATCGTTGTTATGGTCGATCCTTTAGAATCTGTTTGGAAAAAATATTGTAAACACATGATTTCGAGATATCTTTTTGTTTTGATGTGATAATATTATTACTTATAATATTAATATAATATTATATTAATAATATAATATTATTATAGTGTGTCCTTGAATGAAACTTTTGTGTCTAAAAATTTTGAATCGTAATTCTTTTAGAGAGAAATAAACGCATTTTCACAGAACTGTTTGTCGTAGCCTATACAGAAACAAATAATTGTCAACAATGTTGGACATTTTCTCGTAACTATAATAATATACACTATAATACTAGGTCCATAATATATTTTTTCCTCCTAATGATTTTCTCCTATTAAAATCAATATTCTTAACAATTGTTTAGCATACTTTTTTAGATAGGTATTTATGATACCTACGAGTAATATTGTTTATTAATATTAATATATTATATAGTACTTATGCTTAAGTAGGTTCATCCGTATTTATTTTTTTAGTCTTACAAACTCATAATTCATACCCGGGGCTCAAGACTTGTTAGAATTTAAATTTCTCAAAATTATATATATTCTCATAAAAACATGAAGTAAAAATCATAAAAAAATGTATACAAAAATATTCTCGTTTGATAAAAATATTTATTATAATCAATTATAATATTTATAATTGCATTGAATTATTTTAATACTAGATATATTTATTTTAACTAAGATCGACTTATATACATGGCCAATAATAATATTTTTCACATTGACAGAATAGAAGTGAACACTTAAAATATGTAGGTATCAAATGATTACAAGTAAACCAATAAACTAAGAATTTCGAATACTTTTACAATGATTTTTTTTCAACTATTTAAACCTTGGTTTTTCTTAATTATCTACGTTTTCTATTTTTTATTTTTCACGGTTTGAAATTTTTAATTAAAACCAAAACTTATAGAGCATTTTATTCTTTTAAGTATTCAATAGTTAATATCGTTAATATTCGAATTGAGTTTGTAAGTTTTGACGTAAGCTAAGTAACGTTGTAATTTTGACCATGATATATGTTCTATACCGATTTATAATAATTGTATGTAATGTTTGATAAGTAAAGGCGATCGATTCGGTCAGAATTGGTTATCGTTAGTTTACTGTCTACTGTCAAATATAACGTTTATTCAGAACAACACTGTCCAACAGTGTAAGATAATAAATACATTTTTTTAAATTATATACATGCTTAAAGAGTTACAATACACATGTGTTGAATAATTAACTATATAATAAAAATAACTAAATTAATATTACTACTGCATTTACAAACAATATAATATACTTAGTTTTGATCTTTGAATACTTACAATATTATTTTTGTCTAGTTAGTTAATAATACGAACGATTGTTTCAAAGTGTTTGCAATAATATAAGGAAATAATGACAAACCATGTTTCCTAGCGCGTTATTGTGGGATCTAGTGGAAATGTATTCAAGATGTTTCAGTTTTGAATAAATGAACTTAAGACAGTGTTTTCCGAAAGATTTTTCACGCTTGATTGTTTGATATTAATAGTTGTCTACAGTAGTGAATTAACAATAAATTCCCTTGGCTACTCTGTGAACCCAACGAACTGCAAAGGTAACGTAGACATGTAAGATATATTTTTTTTTTAATATATCTATTTTATATAATATATAAGGTGTAGTGCTTGCAACTTTTGTTAAACTCATAATTAAGAATTCATTATGACTCATAATATTAAGTAGGTAATAACTTATAATCTATAAGTAGTATCTGTACTTACTTGTTAGTAAATGTTTAAGCTTTAAATTTAAAAACGCGTTATTGTTTATTCAAAATTGAAAAAACTCAAATTATGAATAACGATGAGTATCATATTAAAATGGTTGAATTACTAACAAAAAAACGATACCACTCGATCACTTAATTTAAGCAATATTTATATTTTATTTTATCATTGGCATCGTAATTCAACAAGGTAAAGCCCAAGAGTGACACACTTCTCGAGTTTTCTTAAGGTTTTATAAAAAATTGTTATCGTCAAGACCAACAATTATAGATAGTGTATTGTGTACATGTCACAACTCACTATTAATATAGGATTAAATTAGCTAGACAGCTAGTATAATTAAGTAATGAAACCAAAATTCCTGTTGCTAATTGTTGTTGGAAAAAGATAATATTGACCTCGAGTCATTATAAAAATACCTAAATATCTTATAATAATAAAATAATTTATAAAATGTTTTTTTAACACATTCCAATGGTTTGAAAAAGTGCACATTCAAGATATATTTTTAATCGTTAATAAATAATTATTTACTAGATAATCTGTATTAGTATCGCGAAATGTAAATTTTATAAAATTGAACAAATATTAAAAACAAATAAATAATGAAAACTTCTCTTTTTTTTTGCTTAAATACCTATTATTTTTAATATGGTACTATAATATATATTTTTAAAGAAAATAACTTTAAAATTTCACTCTGCTGCGTAGTGGGTTTTGAGTGTAAATCGTAATTTGAGGAGAATACCATAATATGTAATATTATATGTATTTGATTTCAATGATAAATTGTTTTCTGAGTGTAGGCGGTTTCATCATATTCTATGTTCAACAGTTTTTAATATAATATATTTACATAATTAAATTTATTTTTCTTTTCATAATACAGTATGTAAATTGGACTAATTTTCTCCAAAAATATTAAATGTTATACATTATTAATTATTATATCACATGACACATAGTATTATTAATATCTTATAATTTATAAGTCGATATCAGCATGCCGTTGAATGATATAAATAGGTATGATAAAATATATAAAGATGAAAATAAATCATTGAAATATTATTGTTTATCAAATAGGTATAATAATAGAATATATCAAATACCTAGGTAATAAGTATCACAGGGTTAGTTTGATAATATTTACAGTCCAAGAACCATGTGAAAAAAATATCTTATTTACACATAATTTACGACAAAAATAGGTACAAAAGTAGCATAAACATTAAAGTTTAAAATTCAAATTCTAAAACCGTTAAAAGTTTTAAATTTTAAAATCGTTGCTTTAATATTATTTTTTTTCACGTCTTATGTTTAAAACGATAATAATCTATTTTATTATTCACTTATTTGAGCCATAAAGGTAATTTCTATACTAAGTATAAATTAAGGATAAAAGGTAGAAAAATATTACCATTCCTAGCTATGAACAAAATACTTGTACGCCTCATCATTAGGTATATTATATTACCTACTAAATATATTGGTGGCTGTTTAAATCTTGCAATCTTTTTTTTAAAAACATTTTTTTTTTTGTATTAAGAAAGTAGTTACACGAAAACAATATAAGCAGCTTAGTAAAATCATTATGATTTTATTATTATGTTTGACAAATGAATAAAATCGATCGAGGAAAACAATTTAAATCCTTATAGTTCATATTATTGTGTATAAAACTGAAACACGCAGAACATAATATAATAGACAGTTCAACAATGATGGATAACGTCACAAATCACATATGGCTATAACACTATTATAAGTAAAATAATGTCCTTATAAAATCTCGTATATGATATACGGTTGAAATTACTTTTACATTATATATTATTAACTAAATAAGGTTTTAATGTTGTGTTATGTGTTTACTGCTTAGTGAATTTTTAAAATATATTTTAACAGTCGTAGTGGTGGATTAAGGTAAGCGAGTAATGAATATAATATAACAATTAAGTTTTTCCAAATCTGCATGGAAAAGCCCAATGTATAAATTAAAAATGTGACTAATTATATTATATAGTAATATAGTCCACAGTGACGTACACACAAGGAGGGGTTAAGTGTTCAACCCCCTCTCTTGTTATGGTTTCACTTTACGTATAGACATAAAAAAATTAATACAGATTAAAAAGTATTTTGATATATATATATAATTTTTTTTTATATAACCCTTCCCATTTAAAATAACTGTGTACGCGACTGATAGTCCATTTTTTCAAAGATTTAAGTCACCATCCATCGTTAATATTTTTATTGGTTATCACGAGAAGGATTCTGGACAACTTTTCTGTATATATTCTATACATACTATTTCAAATTATTTTACAATTGCAAAAATGAAAAAGAATGTATAAATTGTTCGAATGATTTTGTAATTTGAAAACGCACAACTGTGTTTTTAGACCTACCTATACAACTAATGTAATAACGTAAAAATATTTACTAAAACGAATATAAGTAGTAGATTACAATGTATCCGAATGGTTCTCTACATTAATAAGAGCTGGACAATGTAAAAAATATAATAAGATTACGCAATAACCTTTCTCTGAATATTCGGAGGGTTTTCGAGGTCATGTGTTCGAGATCTGAGTAAATACGCAGTACAATACATTTATTTTTTATAAAATATGTTTACTTCTAACCTAACTCACAATTGCCTATGACCTATGAAATATGGACTATGCTGCAATAGGATTACCTATAGAACTAAATAAAAACCATTAGTTATAGCTCATAAGAAAATGGACAAGCGTCACACACAGGATTCGGTAGGTACCTACTTGAGCAGTGTTTGTTATTAAGACGGGTTACGCAATCTGACGATTCGTCGCAATACCCTTCCTCCGCCATCCACCATTCATCGTCCCATGAGACTTGATAGCGAGACAGAGAGCCATAGGTGAATTATCATTATGTGATCACACGGCATGCACCATCAAGTGATTACTCGACATAATAATGATCATCAGTGTGTCCGTTTCTTTCATTAATTGAGTGGAGAAGGAGGGTGTTTATTTGAAGGATGCTCGGTTCCCTTAATTTTAAAAATAAATTTGATAATATATTATACATGTAATAATTATACGCAGTAAAATCATTTACACGTTTACACTATATTATTAAAATATAGTAAAAATGTATAGTACATAATCCGAATCCTATCAAAAGTAATTCGTTGAATTTACTTCAATCTAAGAAAGAAATAAGTTTAAAATATTAAATTATACTTGAAGCTGTATATTTTTTTCCCAAGATTGTTTGAATAAAAAAAAATAAGAAAATAAATATGGACGCAGTTATGCTGTTGTGGTGAAACAAATAAGTAATTGGGAATGTAAGGTATGGATTCAGAGCTATAAATGAACAGTAATCTCAACATAAGATATAAAGGTGACAATTAGACATTTTACAATGCCTTATGAAGCTCTTTAGTAAAATTAAACATTAGTTTTATGAAAACAGTGAGTTTTTTTCATTATTCTAAATTTCTAACTTTTAAATCTTGTTGTTAGATTTACAATTGTTTTTTAATTATATTATTAATTATTTTTATATTAAGGCTGTTGAAACAGAACATTTGGAATACTAGCAATAATAAATATTATGGTATGTTTATAGGTATCATTAATGAACATTAGTGTGACAGAGCAGAAATCATTTAACAATCTAAAATATTTCAAATTCTCCTTAAAATTAACCACTAAACTTACTATAATTTACTAATGGAAACTGCAAAAAGAAAAGATTTTTCAAATACTACCAGTGATCCTATTTAAATTTAGCAAAATATGTGTATTCATTAATTTTTATAATGTTGTATACACGTCTACTTATTTGCATCGTTCGAACTTTTGCCAATACAACAATATTTTTATTAGATTTTAATTATTCAAAGTTTGCCTGCACGTTTGCTGAAAATCGCGTCAAAATTGGATATATCATGGGTATCGTATAGGTACGTATATTATGTGCTACTTACTTCATCTTAAGTCTAAAAAGTCATTTTTTATTTATGTTAACTACTATATTGTATATTTATATCATTCTGTTTACTGTTATCAGTCTATTCTTAGGCCCAATTTTACCATTTATTTTCAGGTGAGCCAAATCAAGAATGGCAGTAATTTACAATTGTCCATCGCCTTTCGAACTTCAAGGTATTGAATGACCAGATAAAATATCCTATCATTAATATGTACTTGAAACATACATCTTAACAAGCATACTGTATGATTTACACCTACTTTTTTATGAATTTTATCTATAAGGAAAACTGTATTATTAAATATAATATTATATGGTGTACAGTAGCTGATTCAGGAGTAATTTAATAGGGGCAACTTTTTTTATTATGACGGTCCTAGCTTAAACAAAAAAAAATTTCTACTAGTTATTCATAATTGTGTTAATAATAATACCATTATACTTGTTAATATTTAATGCATGTACGATATACTACGCCATTATTTTTATTTTTTATTATACAATTTATACTTGGTTAAAAACAACTTTATTTACTTTAAACTACCTACAATCTTAAACGGATATATTATTTTTT
>JACXSJ010004511.1:0-12798 GCA_014851325.1 Pentalonia nigronervosa
TAAAATAAAAAAAAAAAAAAAAAAAAAAAAACAAGATATGTTTAACGTTTCAAATAAATAATAATATTTTGATTTATATTACAATATGTATAATTTTTTGTAAACAATTAAATTTACTTTTGTTATTAAATCAACTGTAATAAATATAATTATTAGGAGACATTTTTACAAGTTTTACTATTAGCTTCAATATTCATAAAATAAAAAATTAAAATATAGGTACAGCACAATATATAAAATATTCCAAATGATAGTTACCTTAAAACATAATAATTATTAAATAATAGTCAATGAATTTACATTTAATTATTATTTATTACACTGTTTCCTAATTTTGTTGCTTATTGAATTCAAAAAAATCAGGAATATTTATTTTATGACTTACAAATCTGGTATTATATTAAAAATTATATTATCAAAGGTACACATCACATAGAGTATGTCAATAACATTTGAAGTTCTTATATCTTATACATTATCGTCAAAATATTAGGAAAGTTAATATTTTATTCCCGGAATTTTTCATCTGCTTTTTTTTTTGTCTACTCAATATAGATAAGTTGGTCTAACATGAAACGTAATATTGTATGATATGCAATAAAAACATAATAAAATAATCAATGAAATTACCTAAAATGTCCAAATTATCATTAAGTGAAGGTAAAGCATCATGAAATTTTAAAAAAGATTGAGTAAGAAAACCAAAATTATGTTTAATTTAATCTAAATGATGTTCTTGCTTTGAAATAAATCTTTAGTGGTTTGAATCAATTGTTAAATGTTTGTTGTTTGAAGACATAATCACTGGTTTTAAAATTAGGTTTATCAGCTTAATGTGTATCTTACTTAGTCCCCTCCCTTGTTTAAGTGTGTGTAGGTTGTAAAAGTGAGAATAAAAGTGGAAATAACTATTCAAATTACAAGGAACTGCCAAAAATATTTAAATTTTTTTAAATACCATACTATTTTTGTTAAGATTTTCCAACAAAGCATATTGTATTTTAGAATGTTATTTATTTTATAAATAGTAATAGGGATGTTAGCCATGCAAACCAAATTTGTACAACAAACTTCCTATGAAATGTACTTCCATGTACTTCCTTATACTTCTCAGTACTTCCATATACTTCTGTGTAATTAATTATACTTTCTTGTATTTCCCTGTACTTCCATATACTTTCTTATAATTCCAAGTACCAACTTATGTCTGTATACTCTATATTTCTTTTAGTTTCTCTATGTTTTTCTCTTGATTTTTACATTATTTCATGGACTTACCTTTTAATTACTTTCCCTATAGATATTCTCATATATTTTTTTAATATTACTTTCTTCTACCAACATTTTTAAATAATAAAATACTGTTTGCTGAAAAATATATAATAAAAATAATACTTAATAAACCTAAGATTTTTCATTGAATACAAAATTTAAAAAATTGATCCTACTAATATCCTACTAATATAAAAATGCATTTTGCTAGTCGTGTCGCCAAGTATTTTGAATTTATACTTCAACATTTTTTTACCAGGTTTTTCTAGGTGAAAAGGGCAAATCTATATAGATAGAGTAAAAAAAAATAAAATATTAGCGTTTAAAAATTAAACATTGGATATTCACCGATTTTCTTATTTTGATGTAATTCAAAAAAAGAATAACTGTAGATATTTAAAATTTTCGTCGAATGTTTAGATCATTATTTTCTATACATCAAAAAAATATTAAGAATATTTTGATAATTTTTGAGCTAATTGTAGGCCTAAGAAATTTTCGGTTTTTTTAAAAATTTTTTTCATAAATATCAACAAAAACTTTTTGTTAGGTCAAAATTCTTGAAAATTTAATACAAGGTTCCTCATAAGTTGATAAAATAGCAGATCAAACATATTAAAAATACATAAAAACACAATTTTTTTTTATACAAATTTTAACCAAATTCATCATCGATAATTTGCAAATTGTTTTGTAGTTAAAAATTTATAAAATGTTTAGTTCTTATAGCCATGAATTCAATATTTTTTCGTAAGTAGTTTATAGTGTAATAAAAAAAAAAAGTATTAAAAAAATAATTTTTAATATAGACATTTTAAATTGAGTTTCAAGTTAAATTTTAGACATCAAAATATTGAAGCTCTGCAAAATATTTAGTAGTTAAAAATGTATTAAGTCATTAGTTTTTATAGCCAAGAATTGAAAATTTAAAACAAATTTTTTTGTAAGTATTTAACAGAGTAATCGAAAAATCAAAAAAAAAATATATTAAAAAAAATAAATTTTTATAGACAATTGTTCTTTACAAATTCGGTCGAAATTAGAAAAAAATTATTTAAAAAAACATTTTTTTGTGTTTATAAATGTAGACGGTTATCATAATTACATAACTCAGTTAAGAATATTTTCTGTTTTAAATCATCAGTCATCACATGTCTCGTAACATAAAAAGTAAAATATAATCTTGCAATTAATGTTAATAATTTAGATATTAAAACACATGCATTAACTATATTATAGGAATTATTTTAGAAATTTTAACATTTTTTATTTTAAATTAATGATTATTATTCATAATAATAGTATCTTAGAAATATTTAATTGTACTATTAATTTATATGACAAAACATACAATAAATAACTAGTTATTTGTTTACTTGGTTTGAAATTAAAAAAAAAAAAAAATTATAAGTTTTCAACGCCACTATTTAGTTTAAAATAAAACTTAATACAATTTAGGTTTTTCTGGCACTGGGTGATTATCTGAATGTTCAATGCCATGCGTGCATTGGTGGTACTTACCTTGGAGAAGACATAAGGAAATTGAACTCTGGGCAACATATTGTTTCTGGGACTCCTGGGCGTGTGTTTGGTATGTAATAAAGATCTTGTCTTGAATTGTCGTTAATATATTAAAATGTTTTAACAGATATGATTAGACGCAAAACATTGCGTATCCGCAACATTAAGACATTGGTATTGGACGAAGCTGACGAAATGTTAAATAAAGGTTTTAAAGAACAAATATACTATATTTATCGTTTCTTGCCACCTGCTACTCAGGTACGATTAAATTATTATAGAGTACAGTAATATAGTTGTATATTTTGTACTTTTGTCCTATTTCGTTAATTTTAAAATAATAAAAATATTATTACTTTAATTATAATTCTTTGGTCAATGTAATTCCTAACTTTAATATGATTTGTTGTTACTAATAAAATAATTTATATAATTTTATAGGTTATTCTAATATCAGCCACTTTACCTCACAATATATTAGAGATGACCAACAAATTTATGACCAATCCAATAAGAATCTTATTAAAACGGTTTGTAAATAATATTTGATTTAAAATGTGTTGACATAGATTTTTAACCAATTAAAATACATTTTATAGTGATGAATTGACACTCGACAGTGTTAAACAGTTTTTTGTAACTGTTGAAAAGGAAGAATGGAAACTTGACACCTTGTGTGACTTGTATGATACACTAACTATAACTCAAGCAGTTATTTTATGTAGTACTAAAAGGAAGGTTAGTCATTGATCATTAAAATAAAACAAAAATGTGAATTATAATTAATCAGTAACATTGAATTGCTTAGGTGAAATGGTTGACAGAAAAAATGAGGGGGTCTAATTACACAGTAAGTTCGATTCATGAAGACATGCCACAGAAAGAAAGGGGTGCTATTATGAAAGAATTTCGAATTGG
This sequence comes from Pentalonia nigronervosa, assembly GCA_014851325.1. NCBI lineage: Eukaryota > Metazoa > Arthropoda > Insecta > Hemiptera > Aphididae > Pentalonia > Pentalonia nigronervosa. Next base: position 3,712 of record JACXSJ010004511.1, read on the forward strand.
ACAAAAGTGAGTGTTGTTCCATGTATTCATTTATATTTTTGAGATTATTTTAATTGATGTGATTACTTGACATTATTTAATTTATTGTTAATATGTATATACAGGAGAGTTTTAATTACAACAGATATTTGGGCTCGTGAAACAGATATACAACATGTATCTTTGGTTATAAATTATGATTTACCACACAACTGTGAACTGTATATACACAGGTAATTAATTTTCTTTGTTCACTAAAAATCTAAAATACAATTAATCCTTATAATAACCCCCACATTTTAATAAGAATTGTTGTATAACGTTTTTATTGGTTCTAATCTAATGAAATAACAATAATTTTATTTTAGGATTGGCCGTTCTGGAAGATTTGGTTGCAAAGGTGTTGCAATAAATTTTGTTAAAAGTGATGATATAAGGATCTTACGTGATATTGAACAATATTATTCCACACAAATTGATGAAATGCCAATGAATGGTAAAGTTAACTAATTGTTATTGTTTTATAGATTATGATATATGCACAAACAATAAGAGTCCTCCATACTACTTGAGTCTAAGGAACATTTTAAGTGCAACTTCTTATACATTTGGCAATCAGCCTTGTTGTTATATTAGATGTAGATTGTTTTTAGTAGCAACCCGTATAAAACAATATTTCATCTACCACTCCTCACCCAACCAACCCAAAAATTTGACTTCGGTCATAGCAGTTTATTGTTTGCATCCGTTTATAATAATAATAACAATATGATATTTTATATATATATATATATATATTTATATTTATATGCTAGGACCGGATCATACAGAACACTACTCCATAATTGTTCTTTTTTTTTTTAATGTAGATGTAACATAATAATGTAGAATGTAAAATAGTTTTGGTCAATTCAAACATTTTAATTACCTACATCATAAAAATACATAAACTGTATAATAATTAATAAGTGCATAATACCAATACCGAACAAACCGGGTATGAAGGGCGTGCAATGCACGCAGGCCCCAGGGACGCATACATATGGAGAGGGGTACTCTGGAGAAAACAATAAAAATTGTATTAGATTCTGAGTGGAGCAAAGAATGCATTAATTTTACAATGTTATGTGTTTTTTTTTTTTTTGTGTTAGTCATCACTCTTTAGGGCAGTAAAAATGCTTCAATTTTCTTCGACAGCATAATTTCTGGTTGGAAAGTGAATCTAGTTGTTACTTTGATACTTTGTGCTTGTTTTTTTGATGTAACACTAAAATCAATAATTGTTTTTTTTATCAAATGTTTGTTTATATTATCATTTTCTATACACCATACAATTTTTATTATATTTTGATTCTTATTGAGCTAATAAATTGGTGTAGTCCTGTTCAATAATATTTGGGAGTAATTTCGAGCCCAAGGTCTATATAGTCTTGGTTTAAATGTATTATTTTTGATTCGGTTTGTTCCGGTTTTAGCAAAAAAATATTACCAGTTCAGTTCAGTCATGATCCTTATGATTTATTAAAATTATTATTTTTATAATATTTGCAAAATTATTTAACAAATTAATTTAAATTTAATTATTTATATATTAAGGTTTAATATTCTAATTTCCCACAACATGCGCAAGGATTGAATTAGACATATTTTTATAATTGTATTTAGTTAATTAAATAATTAAGTTTGAAATTTGGTAAAATTTTAGAAATGTTAACAACATTTATTGCAATCTAAATTACAAAAATTAAAAATGTGACACAATTGTTTCCTTATACATATTTATTTTATTTTATACATAAACTGACATAAGTCCTTTACAATATTTTAAATGCAAGCATGGGAATAATAATACATGATATGTAAATTTTCATATATAACAATATGTCATAAAAATAACAAAATTATAAAGTAAAATACATAATACAATTATAAAGTTACATAAATAGACAAAGAGAACGTAAAAGGTAAATACAACAACAAAGAAAAATGTAAAAAATAAGACTTTCTAAACAAAATCAAAGGTAGTAGAATTACCTATAGCCATTAAGATATTAGAAGGACATGTTTATCATATAGTTTGTTTTATATAAGCGACGGAATAGAATAAATCACTGCATATTGTGATAAAGAAGTTTATTTTAAAATGTATAAGAGAAAGAAGCTTTTCACAATCGATATTCCCTAAGAGTAAATTATGGAAAAATGTGCATAATAATAAATTGCGTCTGTTATTGAACGAAAAAAGACTAATAAATGTTAACACTGAATCATAAGAAGGCCTATAAATATTTAAGTTGTGAGAGATGAATCAAAGAAAATTATCTTATGAAGAATCTGAATATTTTTTTTAGAATAAAAGTTGATAATTATCAACATGTACTGTTGGAATTAGGAACAACAGTAGTTTTTGAGAAAAAAAAACTATAGTTATGAGGCTCTTTAATGTAAAATAAAAAAAAAATGTACACTTATAGTTTATATTTTATATACATAACTTTGAACTTATCTTTAGTATTTATTTCTTATTAAAACCTTATTAATTGTGTGTTCAACATAAGTTACTTGAATAAATATAACATTAAGTTAATACTAATATATTCTTTATATTTTTCAGTTGCTGATTTGATATGAAGATATGAAAAAATATTAACGTTAGATCTCTTTCAATAATAACATTTATTATATTATAGTTAAGTTAAATAATCACAAAGGTATGTGATTTATTTTTTTTTAATTTTTAGAACTTATTTAATAATATTTACTAATTATATTCTTTATATAATTTTTTTATAATTATTATTTACAATGTAACACATATTTAATTTTTCGTTGTTAAAACTTCTATAGAATAAAAATCTTTTCATTGAGTATTAAATATGATATTTTGTTAAATAAAATGTTTTCTATACAAGCAATAAGTATAAACTCAATCAGGTTTAATGAAATAGAATAATGAGTGTAAGACATACAAGCTTGAACATTTTCATCATATTTTACCTTTCAAATCAACAATAATAATTAAGATCTACTCAAAATGATAAGAATCTTAGTTTGTAGTGACTAAGTTTTTAAGATTCAGATGTGTCATAAATCATAATAACATATAAAAGTATTTTGTTATTACATATTTAAGTTATATACTACTATTTATATTTGAGTTCAAAAAATTTCTCATTTAATATTATTATTATTTATGAACTTTTTTTGATTTGATAGTCAGTCTGTGGTTGGTAAAAATAAATTAACTAGCTATAAGATGATATTTAAATTAACATTTTTAAACTATCAATTATTATTAAGAGCCAACTATTGTAATTATATTATTTATTACTAAATCTCGGATGTTTATAACTACATATTATTTTAGCATAACCAGAATTATATGAAAATACCTATTTATAATTAATCTTATTAATTTATTGTAAGTATTATTCATAAATCTGTAGTCCACCATTAACCAAGTACCTACTTAATATATTTTTTAACTGTGTTTAATATAATTTCTTAGTTTTAAAACACTCAAATTAATTTTATTTAAATGTTTTTTTTTTAAATATGTAAAAGAATAAATATTTTTCAAAATATTTTATCTCTTTTTAAACTATTGATGAGGGGGTTCAAATTCAAATACAAATAAATAATAAAAAACAAATAATTCAAATATTTTTGTCAAAAATTAATTCAACCTACTAATAGTAGGTAAAATATAATATATATATAATAATATTACTATATATTATATATATTATTATATATAATATATATAATATTACTACTACATTACTAATAATAAAATAAATTAGTTAGTATTAAAAAGTGACATAAATATATCATATAACATACTTAGAAATATAAGACCTCGTCTTAGCTGATAAATGTTTTTTGTATCCAAATCATGGCACCTATACATTACAGTAGAGCGAGGTACCTACTGGTTACATCAACCCTTTTTTAAAAATAATTTGTCATTGATTCTAAAGTTATTGCTTCTATGTTAAAAAACTCGAATGTTGATACTGTGTTCCTTTAAAGTTAGGTACACATAGACACAATTTTTTTATAAGTGTTTAAAGTTAAAATTGACCGTCTCCTCTGCTCAGAATAGAATTTTTGATGATAGGTATATACTAGTGTTGGCCAACGATATCGAAGTCTTGGGTATTTTCTTTTAATGATTTCGATATCGATATCTAAAAATAATTATCGAAAATATCGCGATATCAGAATAATAAAGTCGACGGATTTTATTTACATTTTTATTAAATTTATCTACTATAGATAATAAATTATGGCATATTGTGAAATAAGTTCTAAAAAATACTTAAACTTAATAGGTACTAGTGTTCCTTGTGAACAGTTATTTAGCAAAGTTGGAATAATTATCTATAAAAAATAAAGTTAGATTATCTACTGAACGACTCAATCAATTGTTATTTCCTAATTCATGTTTCAAATCGAATTCAAATTCCAAAACATTAATGGAAAAACTACTCGAATAAAAAAATTTGTAAACGAAAATTTATAGATTTCTATTATTTCTGTACCTAGTTTTCTACATTTACATTTATATTTTACATACTTTTAAGTTAATACATAATAATTATAAATATGTGTGTAAATTAATTCCACAATTATTTATTATAATATATATATAATTGATTATTACTTTTCTAAATGCTGGTGTGCTGATGGCTACTGCAATTTAAATGCTTTATCTGTTGGATTTATCAATGATTTTATTATAATAAATAATTGTGGAATAAAATTGAATTTGTATTAAATGATATATATTGCTGAGTATTGTTCAGCTTTTTTCCCCAATTACACACTTTGATTCCATTTTATTACAACGTCAATAATGTACTATGCGTCGTGCGTGGTCTAGCACGGGCCCAACCTTAAACGTTTAGTTGCCTATCCATTCGAGACCATGGGGTAATTTTGGTCATGTAAGTTTAATTGCCTACTGGTGGTGAATCCGGGATCAATTTCAACTCTTTCGTGGAGGCATTTTAAACTTTTCTTTCAAAAACCAAAATTCGTTTCGCTTACAATCATACCAGTTTATGATTTTAAAAGGAAACTAAATTAACCCAATCACAAGTCACTTGAAACGAGGTATTAAATATTTGTATTCTGATAGAGATTTTGAAAGGATAAAATTGAGAAAAGACTAAAAAAAAATCAAAACATATATATCCCAGAACAGTATCGTAGTATAATAAAACAATATCATATTGGTTGATATGGAATATCAGTTTAAAAAAATTCAAAAATAATATGAAAATAGTAAACAAAATTAAAAAACATTGACAATGAAAAAATTTATTTTTGAGAAAATATCAAATAGATCACAATTGATACATCGGGAAGCAATATAATGAGAGTTATGATGAAGAAGTTCATAGATGTTCCCTTCAAGACTGAAAACTTATAAAAAGATAAAAGGTTTTATGCCCATAGATATTGGGTACTTTAGAAAGCCTAAATGAAAATATTGGGGATATTTCGTAGGAAAAATTGATAATTTAAAAACCCAACTCGTTTTTTTGTTTCTCTTGAATTTTTGTGATTTTATGAACGGTTATTTTAACTCGTCTTTCTTGTACTATTTTATTTTTCAAATTTATTTTATAATGTTAATTTTTACTGTTTTGGTCATCAATTAAATATTGAAATGAAGAATAACAATGTTAGTAATTTGTTGTAATTTAAAAATATTATAAATGAGTAGGTAATTAAAACTTTTAAAGTATATTATTATATTCTATATACACAATGACATTCCCAAATTCAATATTTTCGGCAAAAATTTATTCAACCTACTGTATTATTAATAGTAAAATGAATTAATTAAAAAACAATAATATCATAAAATATACTTATTAATATAGTCTGATAGACCATCTTCACTCAGAATCGTTTTTTTTTTTTGTATTAACAATGATTTAGTATCATTGAATTCAAATTTAACATATCCATTACTGTTGCACCCTAAATGTACAGCAAAGCGGTCTTCACTTGCCGATCATTTTATTAAAATGCATTTAAAATTAAAATACAATAATTGTCACATACAAAATATTAACCACTAATCTAAACATTCTAAACTTACTTAATACTTCTCTTTCATACCATCTCACAACAAAATCAGCTTTCTATATACCTACGCTATATACAATGTATAATATATACATTGATTTTTATTGTTTTAGATTCTATGTTGATCAAATTTACAATTTAATGGATTGTGAGTTTTTAAAATTCCCGGTATTTTTTTAAAAAATATGCTGATAGGCAATAGACTTATATTAACTAGTAATAGAATACTTATACCTACTGATTTATTAAGAACATGTAGATACAACATTTTAAATGTAACGTCGTGCCTTTAAACACAGTAAATTTAACTTCATATGAAAAGTATTTTACTATAATATTTTATGCATAAGTACATTACATGTACATACATTTTTTCTATGTTATATATTATTATATAATGATGTTTTTTCAATTATATAACAACATTGTTAATATTGTTCAGTATTTAGCCTTTTTTCATGTTGTGTTGTATTTGTTTATAAAATAATATTATTTTTTTTTTTCGAGGATAACGGTCAGATTAAAGCTATATTATAAAATCAGCAAATCATTATATTACATAACAATTATAACTAATGATTAATATTTACTGTACCTAGCTAACTGATTTTACAATATAGGTACACCCATTTGAATTTGTGTTGAAGTAAGCTTTATTAATGCATTACTATTATGTTTACAAAACTCAACAATTTTTTTTTACTTTAGTTACTATTACTGCAATATTTTCAAGAGAGTGTTGAACAACAAGATTGACGAATTGGACAAAACATCTAATATGTCGATAGTACAACTAATATACAGTAGCAGAAATATTTGTAGTATTATTGGTAACAATAGCTACAACTTTATTATTGACTTTCCATTCACCTGTTAATTTTGGGTTTTAATGGTGTTCTTATTCTTCTTACACTTATTGCAGACCGTTGATAAATGTCCTGCTTCTTTGGTTGTTGCCATTTCAATTAGACTTGAATAAGTTATTCCTACCGTTGACTAAAAGACAATGTTGAATTGGTCCTGAATTTAAACCAGCAACAAACACGTCTCGAATTAATGTAGTTATTAGTTACAACGAAAATCTAGTTGCAAAATACAATTTAACAGGATTAAAATATTTGATCAACATTTTCATTAGAGTATCATACTTTACGTTATTCGGTGTGCTAGGAACACATAAACTAAAATAACTAAATACTACTTTATGAATTTCTTCACTGACCGTCAGTGTCGGGTTTTGGGGTGGGGGGGGTCAAAGGAGGCAGCTGCCCCTGGCGCCAATTTTTTAGGGGTAGCAATTTCTTAACGGTGAAAACGAAAGTTTTCTAATGTATCTTAATTTTTAAGAAGAATTATTATTCATTGAAAAATGTGTATAACAAATAATAACAGTAATGTTATATTATATATTTATATCGCCTACCACATAATTATCACGTGAATGAGCGTTCAACATGTTATTAGTAAAATAGAATGACTATATTATTATTATAGCTCTCGGACCGACGCATTTTTATTTTCATTCGTATTATCGTATTCTTTTCAAGTATAAATATTGTAAACGATATGTTTACAGCAGTAAATATAATTGTGTTTGTTTTATACCCATATGGCTATATTATAATTTATAACCATGGGATTATTCAATTTTATATTAATAGTTTCAAATAATTTATTTGTACACTACCAATCAACTGTTTTTATTATACTATTGTCTTCTCGTCTTTCATGTCAAGCATGTCTTTATGAGCAATGGGTTCGAATTCCGTTCGAAGTTGTTTTTCTAAATCAGCCCATTTATTAAAATTTTGATTTTCGATGTTTTCATAAAAGTTAATGCTGGGCTCTCTAAAAACGCAGGTATATATATAGCAATTTTTCTTGTTCAGTCCAACCATTAATAGAGGCTGCTCTTTTATATTTTTTTAAAAATGTGTCTATGCTCTCAGATAAAGAATCGGAAAATATGCTAGGTTTGAAATAAGGTTTTTTACCATCCATTGTATTTGTTTTAGTTTGATTATTCAAGTTTTGATAGTTTTCATTCATCGTTGCAAAATCATCTGAGCAAGATTCACTGTTTAAATATTTTAATAATCTATTTTTAAGTTCTGCAACTGTTCCCACACTTTTTAAATTTCTTTTATTTAATTCTAAAATTAATTGAGATTTCTTAAATTTGTTTATTTCGTTTGATAATGAAGCAAAAATTGGTTCTTCTATTTCATTCTCTTTATCACTATTATTTTGTGACATTTGCGAAAATGATATTTGTTTTATCAATTAGTTAATTAGTTAATTGTAAGTAATTATTTATTTATTTAATTTTTATATAAGATTTGTTGTAATATGTAAAATTTTATTACTCATAAAAAACTAAATATATTGTTGTATGATATAGTTTGTAAAGGTATAATTGTAATAAGAAGAAAAAAAAGAAAATTATTAGGTATGTATTCGTTTTATTAAAGTGATAAAAAAAAGGTTTTTATATTTATTTATTTATATACTTATATTTTTATTTTTATTTATTTATTTATTTATATACTTATATTTCATATTTTTATTTATTTATTTATATACTTATATTTCTTAATTTATTTATTTATTTATTCATTCATTTATTTATTTACTTATTATTTTATATTTTTCTTATTTTTTATATATATATATATATTATTATTTTTTATCCCTGGGGTTTTAAACGTGGTAAGAGCCACTAGGTGGGCGACACTTTGTAATGAATTAAATAATTATATTATTATTACGTATATTAATTATGGAATTCTGGGGATGACTATATGCATAACGTTTTATAGACTTAAGTGTATGTGTGGTTTAAAAAAAATAAAAATGTCTAAAATAATTTTATGTTCGTTGTTTTAAATTACTATTGACTTCGACTGACCTTGTTACTTTTAAACATATATTAACAGCTTTCATGACAGTAATGTTAAACGAAACAGATGGTTGGATAGACGAGAATGAAAATCATGAAAATCCATC
>JACXSJ010004512.1:0-12771 GCA_014851325.1 Pentalonia nigronervosa
TATAAAAAGCAAAACGGGGCCGAAAAATGTTGGGCCCCTTGTGGAAAAATATCCGACTACGTGCCAGGCATATAATACGGTGTATGCCCGCGTATCAAATACACCACTGCGGCAGTACCTCCGCGGATCGTATCGAATACCGACAACAGACACGCACACTATCATATCTCGTATTATTTCATTTTGTGTAATTAATTTGTGTCAGCTGTGAATAATAATATTACATAATAATGTAGATAACGCACGAGACGCGTTATCAGTCGCCGCCAAGCCAGTGAGACGGAGCTTGAATGTATATTTAACACGGCCGCCGCGAGATATTTTGTTGTTCTACACCGTACGTTGTCGCGGTAACGTCGCCGTGTGCAAAACATATTATATTCGTTTTTTTTTTTTTTTTTTAAAAGTTTTTGTAAAAGGTGTCGTTATATATATTTGTAAATTTTGTAAGCCTCGTTACTGATTCAACAGTAACTGTAAATTTGATTGTATTAAATTATTCTTATTGCATTAACTATTATTGTTTAAGTTTGCGCTAATCGCCGCATTATTTATCATTATTATTACCTTTGATTCGCGTGTTTTTAGATTCTCGTCACGGTACGAATTTTATATATTTATTGTTTTGATAAATGCTTTAACTGTAGCTACACCTATCCACTTTTAGGCTAGGGCCAGTTGGTCAGTTTGCGCTCCACAAAAGTGAGTTTTATCATTTATATGTTATTCACTGTATTTTATACTCGTCGAGCAACCTATACCACACGATCGTCGCGTCCGTATAATTATTTTTATATTTACATTATGTCTACGAGCTTACAACTGACAAATGAAATGACTTGTTCTAATCAATATTTTTTTAATACAATTTACAGACGCTTGCTTTACAAGTACAAATTCGTATAAATTTTTTTGAATACAAAAAATTAAAAATTCATAATTTGAATTGATTTTTTTTTGACAAATTCAAAATAGCCAATTTATAAATTTAATTTTTAAAAAAAAAATGTATGGCAAAAGTCTTTTTAAGTCAAATAGTTTATTTTTTACAATTTTTTTATAATAAATCAATAATAAATAATAATAATTAAATATAATAATTCAATATTATTTAGCTGTGTGCCGCGATCGCGTATCGCTAAATAATACTGGCCATTACTGTTCTAAGAAATTTTTAACTTTTTGACATACATATAAGAAAATCCCTGGGTTCTATGAACGAAATTATTTGGTATAACATTTTTAAGTTATTGGGTTCAACAACTTTTAAATACAAAACATTTTCATATTTACTGTCTGCCACTATAGGCGTATGGACCTGGAAGTGGTGTTCCCATCAGTCCATCTTATTAACTACACCAACAGGCTAATGATTCCCACCTCGGTCATATAGTTTTTCGTAGTAAATATATTAACTAATAATAAAATGGGCTACACGTACCTATATCTTATAGTTTATACCAAGGATGTCAAATCCATATGGCATGCTATAAATTAAAATAATTATATTTTATTTTATTTTTGATGATAAATAACAACAATATACATAATATTTTTCATAATTTAATGGCAAGCAAGAAAAAAAAAATTATTATTTTTGGCACGCAAACTTGCCATTCCTAGTCTACACGATTGTATGCCAATAAATACACAAACAATTTTTGAATTGCAGTATACTTTCGTGATGGAGTCTTCCAGAAAAAAGTGTAAGCTCATTGAGAGTGCCAAACAATTTTGGAAATTGAACATTTGTGTGTTTTGCACAAAGCCTTTAGACTCTGCTTCAAAGTTATTGAAATGTCTTCACGGCGTGTGCAACCAATGTATCAATTTGAGATTTGATAATTCAGGTGAGATGTTATTAATATTCTGTTTATATGTATAATTGTAATCATTAAAGACATAAGAAAATATTCTTTATACATAATGTGAACAATTTTGTTGAAAATATTAATATGTAGTCGCGATAATTTTAATTCCCGTAGCACTAATGTCCAAGCTGTCGTAGGGGAATAAAGCTTAAAGACCAATTAAAAAGAAAGGTGGGCAAGTGGATACCGATCTGCTGATGATAATCAGTACAGTATGTCTGTAGATGTTGAGTGAGTAACTTTAACACGTTGAGTGCCACGGTCGACACGTAGTCGACAAATGTTAAGTGTATCTCTTTATGATTGTGTTATTTCATTGGTTATAGACGCACTGTTTCTTTTTTTTATATGTGATTATTCAGTAGGATCTCGTGGTTTCATTGGTATATTTGGATTTTGCATAGCTATTTTTAGTTGTATTAATTATATTTTTCCCTGGATGACGACGACGGCGACGATGATATCGTACATGCTACGGTCCTATTTTCAATAATATATTATTTGTGTAGTCATTAATAGGCTGGCAAAAACAATATTAGTTTATTTTAATTATGTATAGATGTATTTTACTTCGATATGTAATAACAATAAGTGAGTGTTTATGTTCGCAGACTATAGTACATTCTATATTCACATTTTGCATGGTGTTGTATTGCATATTTTGATAGGTACCCATTTGTTGATGACAAAATTATTACAACTAGATACAGTAAATTATTAGTATAATAAATCAGTATTCCAAGAACGTTGATACAGTATGTCCACTTTTCGTTATTGGTTTCGTAGAAATAAATAATGATTTTAACAATATTTAAATTTTAAATAACAATTTCACTGTGCGTGAGGAACTAATGTCCAGACGTAGTCCACCGTCGGTGTCGCGGCTCAGTTTTGGCGCGGAAACTCATTTATACCCATCATAAATACTGTGGCACTCCATATGTTAAATTTGATTTTAATTATATACAGTTATTGTATATGAAAAACGATTCTGAGCGAAGACGGTCTGTCAGCCTGTATAATATAATTAAGTATATTTTATGATATTATTACTATTAAAATAATTAATTTTACTATTAGTAATACAGTAGGCAATTAAACTTTTACCAAAAAAAATTGCATTTAAAAATATCATTGTATGTATAAAACATAATAATATACTTTAAAAGTTTTTCAAGTACCCTGTACTCACGAATAATATTTTTAAATTACAACAAAATAACTATAGGTATAACATCGTTATTCGTCGTTTGAATATCTAATTTCGTCCAAATTTTAACTTAAAATGTCTATAAATAAAAACGATGTAAATATATTTTTTAGATTTTTCGCTTGCAATACTAATTTTTTATAAGAAACTTTGTTTTCATTTTTCAATGCTATAAGCTATAAAAATTGAACATTTTATAAATATTTAACCACAAAACAATTTGTAAATTTTCGAGATTTTGATGAATTTTGTCAAAATTTGAACTTAAAATGCTAATAAAAAAATCATGTCTATATGTATCATAAATATTTTTCAATTGCTATATATAACAACTCATGAGGAATCTTGTGTATACATTTTTCAATTTTTTTACCCAATAAACATTTTTTTATCTACATTCATAGAAAAAAAACTTAAAAAAATTTAAATTGAAAGGCTCTATAAATAGTATGAAACGAGTCAAAATATAATGATACATTTTATGATGTATAGAAAATGCTAATATAAATATTCAGTGGAAGTTTCGTGTATTTATGGTTATTATTTTTTGTGTTTTACTAAAAAACAAAATAGATTTTGTCAAAAATTGGCTTTGTGTAAAAATTCGTGTTTTTCCTTTATTTTTTTTTTTGACGTTTTTAAAATCTGTAAGAAATTTTTTACTTTTTACTCCTCCCCCCTCCCCCAAAGTACCAACTAGATTCACTCAACTACCAGAAAAAATGCTAAAAAAGAAAATCAAAACATTTATACTGCTCCCAAAAGTGTAAAAAATATAAAAACAAATTAAACACACATCAATGTGAAATAAGTACATTCATCGCTCCGCTCAGAATCTAAAAAATAGTCTATACAAATTTACAAAAATATAATATTTTTAGATAATATGAGCATTTTTAATTATAAATTCTTGTTGTTTAGCATTTTATACTTTTAATTAATAATCGTAATATAATATAAAGTGTATTTTACTATAATGCGCGATTAAATTTATGTATATTGTTGCCCTATTTAAATGATAAAACTAGCCAAAATCGGCCATGATTTTTCTGGTAAAATTAGTAATGCTGCTATTTGTTGTTTACTTGTTTACCTACTCTTCTGCAAAACACTATTTATTTTCTCCATGAGTTAAGGAACACTGCGTTTAATGGTTAATGATTCAGAAGATTTGATAGTTATTTGAAATCATTTCTTTATTGTTTGTTATAATAAAAATATGTAAAATATTTGTTTGTATGTTGTATGCTTTGCTTACCAATGTCATTGCAGATGGTAGAAACATTTAGTAAAATAAATATACGCCACATAATATTATGACATACAATATATGACATTGCTAATTGTCGATTTTATATAGAAAATATGTTTTTTTTTGTAGGTACTCTTCATGTTTGTACAAATGTGCCTAAATATATTTTGTTAGATGGCACAGTTTTTTTTTTATATTTTAATAAAAATTATTCTATGAAAAATGTATTCTATATATTTCTACTTATTGCGGATAATAAATTTGATATAAAAGAACATTCATTAAATAAGTATGTACATAATTCTATATGTGGCTTAATTATGTTTGTAGATTACTTTTTGAATATATCATTGACTTGTAATGCTTTTAATTCGGATTTAAAATTCTTAGGAGCTGGATTATTTTAAAATAGGTACAAACTTTTTTTGTGCAAATAATAATTATTATTATTTGTGTATGGATTATTAAGATACCAATAACCAAAACACGCATTTTTATATGATTATAAAAAATTGGAAAAAAATTTTTAGAATATACGTAAGGTGCAAATACTTGTATTTAAATAATTTTATTTGATTTACTTTATTATGTCGGTATATACAATTCGCTTATTCTTTATATAACGATATTTCGGATAAAACGATTCATAATATTCACGATATTTATTCATAAATATATATGGTTTGTATAACCATCCGAATATAATGAAGCTCGTCTATGACGATCTGATTCTCCATGTCCCTTGAAGATCGTTATAAACGGCTTCTCTACTGTATTTATATATACCTATGTCTGTTTAACATAATTTTTTTTATTGTATAATATAGTTCATTTCGTATGCAATTGTGGAGTGGTAACTGACATTTCAAACGGACTCATCAATTGCACTTTATTTTGTGAACAGTTTGATGAAGTAATTACTAGTTTTATATATACTAGTTTATATTGTATATTCGGTGTACTGGCGCATTTTATTGGAAAACTATACTATAGCAATCAGTAATAGAGAAGGTTGCTTATTGTATCTATACTTTTATAAGTATGATTTAAACACCCGTTAATAACTACGTTCGATTAATAATTGATTTATTGAAATTTTTCAGTATATCTTTGTGAGGCCATCATTAAGTCACATCTCTCCCCCTCTCATTAGTTGCGCCTGTATAAAATATTATCGAAATATATTATACATAATTATTTAATTTAAATTGTACATTCGTATGTTGTCTGTAGAGTATTTTAAGAAATAATTATATGGAGAACGAATACAAAAAAGAAGTGTTTGGTCGATACATAACAAAAGCCCCATGTCCAAATTGCAATGGTGTAAGTACAAGTACCTATATATTATGAATTAGGAATTAAAAAATATCTTTGGTTTTAATAAAATGCAAATCAAGGACAATTAAATTTGATGCAAATAAAATGCAAGATCAAAAAATTAAAATTTTTTTTTATAAAAATGTATTGATTGTTTTAAAATTTTAATTAATTTTCAAATATATATATATATATTTTAAATATCTATTTTAATAAAATTGAAAATATGTTGAAAATATTTTACGCTGAATATATTGTTTGTATTACAATTTGTGTTTATTTTAAATACTTTAAAACTGAATCCTATAATGGTATCTTAACAATGTCACATAATTCAGGTTTGTAATTTTTACGTTACAGAAATACATTGAGGTATATTGCACTACATGCAATAAATTGCATTGTGCATTATGTCAGCTATTGAATCATCGATCACATGACTATAAAACAATAAGCAAAGTTATGGAAGAGATTCGTTTTAGTTTAATGAAAAACAAAATTGATTTATGGTATATTCAAAATATTTATAGTTTCAATAAATTAAATTTTTTTTTTTAATCGATTTATAAAAACAAATCTTAACCGTATGAACCTAACTTTAAGAATAACATATATATTTTTTTACAGTGATAAATCAATTTTTGTAAATCGAGCAAAATCATTCATTACATCAAATATAGTTAAACTAAAATTGCAGAAGAATGAAATGAAAAAAGAAATAAAGAAAAAATTTAAAAAGTAAATATTACTTAATTCAGTAAAATGTATACATGATACAATTTAAATATTTAAGTGTGAAACGTGAAATACGCGCAACTATATTTAGCCTACATCATAGGTACTTGACTAACCTATCACAAAGTATATTTGAAAAAAATCAACCCATTTTAGCTCTAAGCAAATTTAAATTTTCACCACGTCGTAATATTATGTCGTGCGCAAACTAATAAGACTTTTTTTGCATTCAATAAGCCATTAGGTTTACCTACCAATACGTGATAGCGGCAGCTATCCAAAATAACAACAACTATAGTGAATAGGAATTCTCTAAAAAGTGTAATTTATATTCCTCCAATCCTCCTAATTTCTAAATGTTTTATGATTTCACATTTTTTTATAAAAAAAAATTAATGCGTTTTTCTTCTAGAACGATAATACTTTTACAAATGAAATTTACATCATTCTTTATTACATCTGCGACACTTGATTGAACTTTTTCGTGCAATAATTTTGACTGGTGCTTAGAAATATCATCCATACCTTTCCATTTTAAAGAATTAAAAATGTTTTCTTTCGTCAAATTTTTACGTGATTAATGATAATTTCCAATAACCGATTTTAATTTAACACTCATTTATGTAATTAATAATAACTGATAACATTTGGCCCTTTTCACTCACGTGTAATAATATTTTTCATCATGTTATCGACATCAGAAGTTTTTGTTTCAATACTAAAATGTACTAAACAAAGTACATAGTAGTACCTATACCATAAAATATAATCAATATATATCTTATAATATTATAATTAATATTATCATTTCTAAGAACAATCACAACAAAAATAATAATAATGCGTTTGCATATGATGTAAAAATATTCTACCGTATCGACTCTCTAAACGACTACCTTGTCCTATAAGATGAACTAAATAAAATTGTTGCATGGGCCAACAACCTTGGGTTGGATTTCAATATTGCTAAATGCCACTATATGACTTTTATACATCTTAAATCTCCAATTAAATAAAATTAATTAAATTTTTAAAATATACCAATCTTGTACATAGGATTGTATGTCCTCAACATTATTATTTACCAGTACTCAAGCATCTCAAAATTGATTCACTGGCAAATTGTAGGCGTACTGCCAACCTTGAATTTCTTTCTAAATTATTAAATGGGCAGTTTGACTCACCACACTTCCTCTCTCTAATTCTTTTAAATATTTCTTCTCGCTTAACTCGTTAACATACCACTTTTAAGTTACCAACCATCTCCAATAATTATGGTTTAAATGAACCACTTCGGCACTGTATGCTTATTACCAATTCTGATCCCTCCATTTCTATCACTTAAATCTAACCAAGTATTATACTCATTGTTATATCATACTTGTAATTTTAATTGTATTATAATATATTCATTGTAAATTGGGCACATGCCCGTACTCTGTGCCAAATAAATAAATAAATACTGTATTAATAATTTGTTATCGAGACTCGATTTTCGTGTCATGAGTGTCGAACTTCTTAAAATAGGTAACAGAAGAATGTTAAATGGGTTACAGGTTTTATGCTGAATTGGAAAAGAATGAAGAAAGAATGATGAATTATGTAGATTCGCAATATACAGTTAAAATGGAAATTTTAACTAAAAATGAAATATTAATGGATATATTGAAAAAAAAATACGATTTCTATTTGAATTTTTCCGAGTCTGCTTTGAAAAAGGAAAACATGGTAGATCTAGACATAACAAAGTATGACACTTTAACATTTAAATATATTATAATATGTATTACAATCTACTGGTGTTAAGGGGATTCGATACTGCTCGTTTTTAAGGAGTTGAATATAGGCGTTTTCCATATGCGTGCGCGCATGTATGTTGTGTATTTGTGTTTGTAGTAAATGATCATTAGTGTAATAGTCTGAGATAATTATGAAGACATTGTACCTTCATGTGTTGTCTCTGTCTTACACACGTACGAGACATGGCAAATCTTCGTTCACCAGTTTCAATAGTGTGTTGTTAGTTTTGATATTAAAAGTAATCATTTTAAAATGTACAATTTCAAAAAGGTCATAACTAATTTAAAAATAATAATTTCAATAAAAGCTTACGTGGGGTCCTAGATAATAACTACCTTTACATTTTATAATAGGTCAATTCACTTTAATATCAAAATTAACAGCACATTATTGACACTGATGAACGAAAATTTGCTATACCGTACATGTATACGGTACAAGAGTACAGTATGCGTGTATCGTACAAGATGGAGATAATAAATACGGGTACGACATATTTTTAAAAGAAGCGAATACTTTCCCATGCTCAAGCACAACTCAAAAACGCGTCGTTGCGAGCTTGATGAACATTATTTACTATTTTTTTTTTGTCTAAATGTATCAATCTTTTTCCAATTGTACAGACTATCATAGTAATCGGAAAAAAATGCTGAAAACATTTGAATAGTCATGGAGTTTACTTGAAAACTACTACTAATTTTTAAAAGTTGTTATAATTCAAAATTTAAAATTAAAACTTTGAAGGGTTTAAGTGATGAATTTTTAAAAGTGAAAAAGTCATTTTCAAGTTAACTTTATGCCGAGTTCAAATATGTTTTCAGATCTTTTTTCTGATTACTAGGACAGTTAGTACAGTTGGCAAAAGATAAGTCTAATTTGTAGAAAACGCTGCAACCAGGTCGAATCCCCTTAAAGAAATTCGTTCTGTCTGAATTTTCTATAAAATAGAAGTATTGTATACCAATTGTTCCGACTATCCTAGTTATCAAATAAAACTTTATAAAACATATTTGAATTGGTCATGAAGTTTAATTGAAAATTATATTTTCATATTTAAGATTTTGAGCAGAGCGATGAATGTATTGATTTTATAATGAGAGTTTTTTTAAATTTTTTTTTGTATCTGTTATCACGTTTTAAGGCAGTAAAAGTGCTCTGATTCTCTTCATTAGCATCTTTTCCAGTAGGGAAGTGAATCTAGTTGATACTTTGTGGAGGGTCAAAAGTAAAAAATTTCCCATAGTTTTCAAATGCTTCGATAAAACAACAAAAAAAATTAAGGAAAAAAATGGGAATTTTTACGCGAAGCCAATTTTTGACAATCCTGATTTTGTTTTTTGATGTAACACCTAAAGTAATCACGGTAGATATTATATGAAATTTTCACAAAATGTTTATATAAGCGATTTCTATACACAATAAAATGTTCAATATGTTTTGACTTTTTTTGAGCTATTTATACTAGGGGTCTTTATTTCACGTGTATTTAGAGTCCGTGTACTCATGTATTAAAAGTCCATATGTTATAATCAGTGGTAGATACAAGGATGGGTAACAGGGGCACGTGTTCTATGTGCTCCTCTCCCATTGTCGTTTATATAAAGTAAACACAAATTTAATTTAATTTTTAAATATAAAACTTTTTTTTTAATAATAACTATTAATTTGAGTTTTATTTATACGATTGTGTTATAGATTATAATAAATTCGACAGTAAAAACTAAAAACATTATAAAGATAACTTATAAATACGAAAAAACCAAACAAATTATTTTAATCAATTACAAATTAGATTCATACATACCAATATAAATTATAAATGTTTTCGTATTTGATTTTTCTATGAATATTAATAACAAATAACAATGTAATAAATAATTTATGATAAAGAAACAAAAATATGAAATAATAATTAAACATAGTCAAAGTATAATTATGAAAGAAGAAATGTACATTTAATGTTCTATAATAATAGTTGACGATTTTGATATAAAAATACTAACATATTAACATTTTTTGGTGCTAAACAGTTCCTTTTGGACATAACCACATTCCCGGCAGTTGAAAACATCGTTCTGAACTTAAAATGTTGCTGGTATTGACAAATATTTCTTTGCTAACTCGGCTACTAAAGGATATCTTCAAAAATTAGATTATATTTTTAAATAAATACAGTGTGATACAGTGGAAACATTCAATAACTATGTGCAGACTTAATATAGTTTAATTTTGGTATTTGTTTAATTATGATACGTTGTATATAAAAATATTTTTTGTAAAAAAAAGATAATTTACGGTTAATGATGATAATGTATATTTTATTTACTTTATCTTCGTGTTACAGTTATAGGTGGTTTTATACTATGTATAATTTTTAAATGTCTGCCTAAAGATTCTATTGTTCCTCCATTACAACAAAATTCATTGTTTTAATTTTCGGTACACAAATCACAGTAAGCTTTATTACCATGCCGTTTAGCATACAGTCACACCCAAATTTTACACTTATTATTCATCTTATGAATTAATAAAATAGTATTTTTAGTATGGAAACATATGACAATGTACCAAATGTACAACACACAAATGAAATAATATTACTCCACATTAAAGAACCCAACTCGTAATTTAAGTTTTATTAATAAAACGTATTTACGAATTTGCGATTATGTTGTTATCTTCAATATTTAATATCTATTATATTCGTTAAAGTTACTTCAAGGATGTCGAACCGTAAATTAAAGTTTAAAATATTAACTCTAAACCTAACCAGCTTGCCGTATTGGGTTCACCTATCTGTGAATTTCAATGATTGGCCGATGACAAACGACATACGAGACAAAATAACTTAGTACGCAAAAATTGTGTAGCACATGTCAGAATAACACAGCAATATTATTAATTTAAAAAAAATAATGTAGGTATACAAGTTTTTGTTACACGGGTATATGAACTTTTAATACACGTGTACACGAACTTTAAATACACGGGTATTCCTACATATTATTATTTAATGTTCGAACTACGTGTTACACGTGTATATCAATACACATACCAAACTGAGAGCCCTAATTTATACACATAATCAATTTTTGGTTTTTTTTACTTTTTTTTTATTATTAACAATAAAAGATTTTTCAGTCGGTCAAAAAACTTGAAAATTTAATATATAAGGTTCTTTCATAACTATTTTTAGGCGAAAGTTGAGCGTAAGTTTCCAATAGTTTTTAATAAGTGTCTAAATTTAAAATTTCGAAATAATATATAAAAATCATGAAAATTTGCATTTCATTCTAACTAAGAAATTCATAAAAAGTTTCAATCTAAGATTTGAAAATTCAACACAAGATTCCTCATAAGTTGTTAAAATAGCAGATTAAAAATAATAAAAATGCATGGGCACAATTTTGTTTATAAGCATTTAAAGTTCAAATTTTTACTAAATTCATCAAAATCTCGAATGTTTGTAAATTATTTAGTAGTCAAAAAAATATAAAACGATCAGTTTTTATAGTTAAGGATTGAAAGTTTAAAGCAAGGTTTTTCGTAAGTAGTTTATAGTGTAACCAAAAAATTAAAAAAATAATAATTTATAAACGCTTTAAATTCAAATTTGGACGAAATTATATGTTTAAATGAAGAATAACGATGTTATTTATTTCTTTGTAGTTTAAAAATATTTGTTGAAGGTTCTTGAAACTTTTAAAGTATATAATTATGTTTTATACACTTAATTAATTTTTCAAATGCAATGTTTTCTGTAAAACTTTATTCAACCTACTGTAACATTAATGGTAAAATTAATTATTCTAATAGCAATAATATCGTAAAATACACTTAGTTATGTAGGCTGACAGACCGTTTTTTTTCTGAATCTTTATATACCTCAAAATTAAATTTTTTAATTTTTTATCATAAAAATCTTAAAGTATAAATAGTTTAAACTAATTAATATTAAAAAATGTAAGAAAGACAATTTCAAATAAACATCTTGACGATAATTAAAATATGTTTTCAGAAATGTTTTTGGATAATTAAAGGTTTTTAGTTATACAATTAACATAATGTTGATAATTTTGGACACTAAAATAATTAATGTTTAATTAAGCCAATTATGATTTTTTTTCGTATAAGAATGCATTTAATTATATTTTAGTTTTTCAGAAAAAAATCTTAACACTCTGTTATTTACCTAGAAAATTTATCACCTAGATATATATGATCATTTTCTCTTAACTGTAAACAACTAAAGTATTTTATGGGTTAATAATACACATGCAATTTGTTATAGTTTGGTCAACAATCAACTGTTGAGTGTCAGAAAAAGTTTCATGATAGATATTGGTAGATTTAAATCAGTTAATACAAATATTGAATTAAAAGTTGAGTTTGACGATACAGTGCGTCAATTAATCGAATGTGAGTATAATATATTACATATATAATATGTCCGTTCGTAAAAAACGAATAGACTAATGCTTTTATAGCGTGACTGTTGGTAATGCATATAGTTTATGATATTAAATGTTTTGTAGCTCTCAAAAGAATTGCAATTTATAAACCACACACATTTTTAGATGCAA
>JACXSJ010004513.1:0-12763 GCA_014851325.1 Pentalonia nigronervosa
GATTCTACTTTATCATCACTTAATGAAAGATTTGAGTTACTTAGATCAAATTCGGATATATTTTTAATATTTTATTCAATTAAGAATTTAATACAAATGTCTGATAAAGAATTACTCAAACATTGTAATGATTTACAAATACATCTTACTGATAATGTCCTTAGTGAATCTGATATAAGTGGTCCTGAGTTGTATGAAGAACTTATATCATTAAGAATTCATTTAAAATTAGGTTACAATTCTCGTGTTTTAAATTATATTCATACAAATAGCTTATCATCATTTTTCCCTAACATGTGTATTGCTCTACGCATTTATTTAACAATGCCTGTTAGTGTTGCTACAGGAGAAAGATCTTTTTCAAAGTTAAAGATAGTCAAAAACTACCTTAGATCAACCATGAATCAAGATAGATTAACTAATTTATCAATTATTTCAGTTGAACATCAATTATGTCAAAGTGTGGACACAAAATCATTAATAGAAAAGTTTTCAGCTGTAAAAGCTAGAAAAGTTCATTTTGTTTAAGTGATCAAGTTAGTGGGGGGGGGGGGTGGCATTTTTTTTGTAGAACAAAGGCAGCTGAATATGTCAGAGCGGGCCTGAGTATTGATTATTGACCACTGGCAACATGTAATTGTACATTGGTATTGAATTGACATACTCCATACTTAGTCTAGTAATCACTAGTATAAAATACGTATTTATCAGTATATTAAATATTGAGCAGAGCGACGATGTGTGTTTTTTTACATCTGTCGACACTTCTTGAGAAAGTAAAAATGCTTCCCCATAAGTTTTCCTGCATTCAAAAAAAAAAAAAAAAAATTTACACCGGGAAGTCGAACTAGCTTTTATGAGTATTTGAAATTAGACATTGGAGGATATTTATCGTTTTCTCCGGGAACGATTTTCTTATATTGATGTAATTCAAAAAAGAATAACTGTAAATATTTGAAAATGTCACTAAATGTTTAGATTACCATTTTCTATACACCAAAAAAATTTAAAAATATTTTCATATTTTTTGAGCATATTGTAGGCCTAAGAAATTTTTGATTTTTACAAATTTTTTTATTCTTGAAATATCGATAAAAAAATTTGTTAAGTCAAATTTCTTGAAAATTTAATACAAGGTTTATCATAAGTTGTTAAAATAGTAGATTAAAAATAATAAAAATACATAGGCACAATTTTTTTTGAGCATTTAAACTTCAAATTTTGACCGAAATTCATCGTCGAACATTTGCAAATTGTTTTGTAGTTAAAAACTTATAAAAAGTTTACTTTTTATAGTTAATGATTGAAAAAAAAACAATGTTTTTTGTAAGTATATAATAGTGTAACCAAAAAATTAAAAAAAAATTATAAAAAAAATAATTTTTTATAGACATTTTAAATTTATGGATTTAGACGAAATTAGATATTTAAATGAAAAATAACAATGTTATTTATTTTGTTGTAATTAAAAAATATTTTTTGTTTTTAACAACTATTTGAATTAAATGAAAAATAGTTCTAATATTATAATAAAATAGTTTCAATAGTGTACTGTTAGTTTTAATATTACAGTGAAATGTGAATTGACCTATTATGAAACACAATGGTAAGAACATGATCTGTGTTATCTTGGTTTTTTACGATACCTAATTCAGTTTTAAGTGAGTTGTGATCATTTTGTAATTTAAGCACGCTATATTTTATACACAAAATATCCATCTCAATGCGAAAAATAATTTTTATAATCATCAAAACACGGTGCATTTGTCAATTGCAGTTTTTTCTACGATATTTTTGTATAATAATATTCAATAGATTATTCAAATTTATCCTTTTCAGTGGTATTTTTGGATTCATGTTTTGATTATAATTGTTGTGGTGCCGGGTAGAAAATATAAAACTAATAATAGCACATCATTATCGGCAACGTAAAACGTACATAATATTAACCCTTAACTGGTATCCTTATTTGTATTCACGTAACTGGTATTGTCGGGAAAAAATGACCCGAAATTTGAACTACTTATAAGTTACTAAATTTTTTCAATTTTTTTTTTTTTCATTATATTCTATGAAATGAAATGAATATTTTTAACTAATAAAACAATTTTTTTTTCAAATATAAGTGTTTTATACAAATTTATTTTAATCTTGCAAATTTACATGATTATTTATAAATGTTTGAATAAATTATTTAAAAAAAATATTTACATTCAAATTCGAATTACCCATTGGTTTTTAGTTAAGTTTAGATACAATAACAACAAAATAAAATAAAATTTACAACTTAAAACATTTATTTCTAAAAAATTACAAACACTTATTGTACCTCTCTGGACGTTTTTTTTATCTAACTAACTACAAACAAATTTAAAAGCTTAGGTATTAGTTTATTATTTAAGACTTGACTTTTTTGTATGAAATATATTTTAAATGTTACTCAAATATTAAACACTTAATTTAGTTAATTAATGAAATTCAAATAAAAAAAAATATATTTGTGGAAAGTTCCTTACATTATAAAATAAAAATAAATAAAAATGTTTAGTTACTCTGTATCCATACAATTAATACATTTCGATACTTGAACGCCGTGTGTTTTACAAACCGTTTTTTTGCATACAGTATTTCGTATCTTTAGAATTTGGACACACGTAACACCTTCGTCTATGTGGAAAAGGCTGTAAAGACCATTTTTACCGGTTTTTTCTATAAATAAAATTTTGAGAACGTACATTTTGTTCAACAGTTTCATTAGAACTATATTCTGTGCTATCGGTTTCATCTTCGGAAACTCAGATATTTCTTGCTCGGACTTACTTTCATGATCCGATACAATACTCTCTGCATCACTAATTTCATCATCTACTTCGTCTAAGCAATTACTAATAGTTTCACTACTCATTTTAAAAAAAACAACGTGGAAAAAAACAACTTGAAATACGTGATTACTGCACTGCACTCGGTAATAAACGCAACTAATAATCAGAATACTATGACATAACACAATATTATTATACGATAATATTCGTCTCAAAATAACCATTATATTCGTAATGGCAAAAGATAAGAAAAAGCCTACGTAAAGGTGCGTTTACATTGGGCCGCGAACGCGAACGAACGCGAATGTATGCGAACGATTTCTACCGAACACATTCGTACGCGAATTCGGCATCACTGTTTACATTACTGTGCTCGGAACTGTTCGCCACCGCTCGGGCTTGTTCTTTGGGATTCGTTTTGAACCTTTAATTTTTGGTTTGAAATATTCAGTGATGATCACACTACTCTCCAGTGAACTAGTGTACTGTCTGTTTGTTGCTTTTTAAATTATTAAAATTATTTGGTGAATATATTTTGTAATTGAAAATGTCGTCAAGTGAAGATGCCGATGATATATTGCTAGCTTGTGCGTGTGCTATTACCACGAAATTATTGGTGAAAAAAAAACAAAGAAAAAGACGCCGTTGGTGGATGCGATCGCTGTATCGGAACAAAAATGTATATAGTGGCAGTATGCTACTTAATGACTTAAAAAATGAAGATAGAGACCATTTCAAGAACTGCTGTAGAATGACTCCTGAAACTTTCAACAATTTACTCAATGTTATTGAACCCAAAATAAAAAAAGAAGATACACAGTTTAGGCTATCTATACCAGCAAATGAAAGGCTAGCTTTAACTCTCAGATACTTAGCCACAGGTGATTCTTTTGCAAGTTTATCGTTACTCTTTAAAGTATCGAAATCATCCATCTCGTCCATAATTTCGGAAGTATGCACTGCAATAATTGAAGAACTACAAGATTATATTAAGGTAAATATTTGTTGACCTATATTTTTTGCTTATAAGCACATTAGTATATACTTAATATTTATATATGATAATGTATAATGAAGTAGGAATTTTCAATTTAGTCATCAAATAATATTTATTATCAAAAACAGATATAAAATGTAGTAGACATAATATTTCATTACATAATCTTGCACTTGGATAATACTGTTAAATTAAATAATTTTAAAAAAAAGAAACAACTTTTTAATATAATTAATAACTAATTTTCTAGATGTTTTTAAACACAAACATTTAAAAAAAATATAACGCTAACATTATCATAAACATTTTAATTATTAACCGAATTAATTTTATTCTTTAAAATTTTTGTTATTTTATACCTACATGTAAATAATATTTAAGTATGATTTAAAAGTATTTTGTTATTTCGAATTATCAGTAAAGTTGTTGGGAATATACTGTGGCTGTGTTGACAGAGACAGAGCAGCGGACATGGAATGAAGAGGTGGTGAAGACGACGACGACGAAAAGTATGTGTCCAGTGACTGTGGTTGATTTAAAAACGTAGAATGATGAGTTGGTGAAGGTGTTAAAGCAGAAAACGGTGACTGTATAGACGATGAAGATGCTGAATCTTGGTATGTTGCTGTTGACTGTGGTGGAATAGAGTATATCGAATGAAAATGTGGCAATGATGTTGCAATTTGTGAACTGCTAGTTTCTTGAGATTGATTAGTTGGTGGTTGGAACTTGTAGCTTAATTCAGCGTTAAATATTAGTGTACTTATTTTATGTTGTAATATTGTTTTTGTGCGATCGTCAAACTGTTCCAATTTACTCGCAATAAATTCTCCAAATATAGTGTTATCATTCTTTTGTTTTTTTGTCTGCCTTCTGTCAGAAATATCTTGCATAATATTTTGTAAATTTTGAATCACAATTCTGTCATTGTCATTTGCATTTTTGCGTTTACTTGCTATTTTTTTGGGGGAAACAAATGTTTTTCTTTGCTCTTGCAGTGGTTGTTGTGATTCTCCTGCAGTTTCCTCCATACATTCACCTATAGTAGTTTCATTAGCGGTTATAGTTGTATCTTCCAATAATTGACTATGATCTGGCTGTGAATTATAATAAAAAAAAAAAATTAATTTAAAAATGAAAAGTGAATTAATTACTTTAGAATTATAAGTTAATTTTCTGGATACATAATAAATTAATAATAACCCTTAATTCTAAAAAAAGAAGCCACCCTAGGCTATAGTCTTTTAGCTTGTCCCGTAATCCATCACTGGAAGTACCTACATTAATATTTAATAATAGTATATCATAGTATCAGTATGTGTGCTTTAAGAAAATTTATTCGTTCCATTTCATTTAATTAATATTACAAAACAATTAAAAAAAATTAAAATTTAATAGTTATTAATTAAACATACGTATAACTATAGATTAAATTTATTTATTTATTTTAAACTATTCTAGTTACCAACAACCCAAGAAGAGTGGTTAAATGTTGCCAGAAAATATGAAACAACTTGGAACTTTCCACATTGCCTTGGTGCGATTGATGAAAAACATATGCAATTGCAGGCACCTATTGGAAGTGGTAGTGATTACTTTAATTATAAATCAACATTTAGTATCGTTCTTATGGCGATAGTTGATGCTGATTATAATTTTATGTACGCAAATATCGGTTGCCAGGGCAGAATTTCGGATGGAGGGGTTTTCCGAAATACGTCGTTTTTTAAAAAATTCGAAGAAAATGATTTGAGACTTCCGCCAGAAAAAAATTTAAATGGGAGAGAAAAAGCAATACCATATATATTTGTAGCCGACGAAGCTTTCCCCTTAACACTAAATATACTTAAACCCTATCTCGAAAGTCATGAAAAAGGATCAATCAAAAGAACATACAACTATCGATTGTCTAGAGCCCGAAGAGTTGTGGAAAACGTTTTTGGCATTTTATCAGCAGTGTTCAGAGTGCTTCGAAAACCAATGGTGCTTGAACCAAGCAAAGCAGAGCTTGTAATCACGACATGTGTATACTTACACAATTATTTACGAAAAAATAAATCATCGAGGGATGCATATTCACCGCCTGATATTTTTAATCGTGAAGTTGAAGGACATAATACTGTTGGAACTTGGAGACTAGAAACCAATAATACTTTACGTCCATTAAAAAGAGTAAGAAGAAGAGCTTCACGATTGGCAGAAGAAAACAGAAATGAATTTGCAGAGTATTTCTGTGGAAATGGTGTAGTTTCATGGCAAACAGAATTAGCTTAACATTATAATTTGTATTTAAAATTATATAATTATAAAAAAAAAGGTTAACTTTATATAAATAGGTACAAATTATGTACAATAATTTATTTTTAACTTTTAGTGTCTAAATTGAATTATATTTATGGTTTATATGAAAAAAAGTTATATAAATAGTTTATATTGTACATGTAAACAGGAAACCAAAAACATTTTTATTTTTAAATAAACATTATTATAAAATGTTAAATATTACGTTTATAGAATACGTTTCAGATCAAATACTTCTTTATATGGGCATGGATATGACTTTTCTTATATTTTTGTAATTTTAATTAACACGACATATTTTGAAAATTGTAGATAATATGAATACAGATCTTCATGAAAACAATACATTATTCGCTACGCATAGAATCTAAAAAAACTATAAGTAGAAAGTAGAAGTTGAAAGTTGAAAGTACTTACAGCAATGGTATCTCTAGTGTCTCGTGGCAAAAATTTGTCTTTCAAAAACTGCATCGCTTTAAAAGCATACCATTTGGAATGAAACACTTCATCGGTTCCAGCGCCAGAACGGCTTGTGCCTTCTTCAATGCGACGTTCCCTTCTGTATGATGCTTGTAAGCTATCCATTTTCCTCCTCACTTCATTGACATTTCTATTCATTTCTTTAGCTATTTCAGACCAATAGTCGATTTTTTTTTTGCCATCTTATATTGGCTATTAGTCTGATCCCATAAAATTGGTCTGGCTTTAAATAAATCGATAAGAAGTAGACACTCATCATCTGTCCAATCCATTATTATAATATAATATATAATAATATAATATTATGATTATAATAAAACTAATATAATATTATAATTAAAAAAACAGCGGTGCGTGTGGTAACCGTCTCGAGCACGACCGAATTAGAAATGACGGCCGAATATCGTTCGAACTGAACGAGCGTTTTCTTTGATCGTACCGCCATCCGAGCGAGCGTCTCCGAACGCGAACAAATCGTTCGGCGCTCATTCGCTCGTGTTCGGCAAACTGTTTACACTACTGTGTTCGGTAGAATTCGTTGACGTTCGTTCGCGTTCGCAGCCTAATGTAAACGCACCTTAACTGATATCATAAGGTCTATTATGATCCGAAACCGCTATAAATAGCTTTTTTTGAACGAAACACGTAATAATTGTTGATAACAAAAGACGTAATATGTTGTTTGAAGTATTGTGATAAAATACAATGCATTCTACAGCGAAAAAAAAGAGCTATTTATTGTAGAAAAGTTAAAAACCAAATGTCATGGGTCTTTTTTGACCCGACGATACCAGTTAAGGGTTAATATTATTATATTAGTTTGTGTCGCCTAAACAAATAAAAACTTATCCATCACAGACAGTTGATTGTAAAATTTACGCATATAGCCGACTTTAATATCTATATATATTTTATAATATCCACAGTACTATATCAATGTAAAACTATTTACGGATTTAAGATTTTTCCAAACATCGATGTGTTGTAATATTTTATTAAAAGAAACTGAGTTACTCAATGCAATTAGTTCTACCAGTTCACCACAAATGTACACAAAAATATTAGAAAATGAAATTTATGAGCCATCATCATCAAAATAATTTTTTTTTTGGTATTTTCGTGTGCATATTAATATTTTATTTGTAATTCAAAACTTTCATACAGCGTACATTTAATTTGTTTTTTTATATTACTATATTTAGTTAACTTATATATGAATATATATATGCATAGTCTTAATTAATCAACCATCAGTATCAAAATAAAATTGATTTTGTGTACCATCCACATAACACAACTCATCCATTGGATTTACATATATAATACATCCCAAATATACATGGTGTGTGTATCTCCAGTACATTTGTAATATTATGTAGATATTTATTAGATATCCATAGAAATTAACTGGTAGATAAGCAACAGTAGATTTTTATGGATGTCCATTAGACATTAATATTTTGTAATTAGTGGACCTAATTAGTGGACCCATCATGGTTGTTAATATATGTTCATTAGATTTCCAAAAAAAGTTCAAGACACAACATGTTTACAAAAAGTTTTTATTTTTATAATTCAGACATAATTATTATATATTTTGTTCTAAAAGTAAAATGTTATTGCGGATACATAATATATCAAAATGTACGTCCAGCC
This sequence comes from Pentalonia nigronervosa, assembly GCA_014851325.1. Classification (NCBI taxonomy): domain Eukaryota; kingdom Metazoa; phylum Arthropoda; class Insecta; order Hemiptera; family Aphididae; genus Pentalonia; species Pentalonia nigronervosa. Next base: position 8,257 of record JACXSJ010004513.1, read on the forward strand.
ATTCCAATTTTGTGTTGTTAGTTCAAATATATATTCCAGTAAATTGACCTTTTAATAAATATGTTTCAATATTTCATTCTTATACACCTATCAATGTACATTAATAAATAATGAGCTACACGCCAACTAAAGACGAAAAAAATATTGAAAATAATTATTACTTACAACGTCAAACGGACGTATATCATAAGGCATAGGGAAATGTATTTCCGTGCTAAAAAAACTAGAAAAAAAAAACGTAAATTTTGAACCTTAAAAGCCTCAAAAAAAAACAGGGAAAAACAACTCCTATGGTCTCGACACAAGACGCCGAATTTGAAACGATATGTAAAACGCTATCTGCTATTATTCTGAATCATCAATATATTTCATTAACAATATGGTATTCATAATAATTTAATAATATAGCCATAGTTAAAAAATAGTATCACTCAACACAAGATAACACATTATTCATAGATCCTATAGCAGCATTAAATATTATTACCATAATTAACATTTCCTAAGCTAAAAATGTAATTCAAAAATTCAATAGCAAAAAAATTACGTTAAATATTAGTCAAACATTTAAGAAATAAAAAAAAAAAAACATCAAAAACAAGACAAACAAAATATATAAAAATCAACTACTAAATTGCACAGTCAAATGTTATAAAAGATAAAACGGACAATAATTTAATAAAACACTCATACAGTGTAAGTGCATAAGATAAAAAAAACACTATACATCATGTCTTATACAGTAAGTATAAGATCGTGATAGAAATCATCATTAAAAATTTTTTGGAAGCCACCACCAATATATGGTGGCTAATAATACACCCAACACTGATAAAAAATGAAAACCAACGGAGTACACCCGTTGCGCACATTTCGGAAAACAGTCACCTGGGACTTTCGGTTGCTACAATGTGTACAAGATTTGGTATCCAGTTTGTGTTGTATGGTGTACGTGTAAAAATGAAAAGAATTAAAATATTATTGGAGTAAATTATTTGCGCTATCTTGTGGTTTGGAAATAGAATTAGAACATTCTAAGGCAATATAAATAGTGGCGCCTTAAAAATACTGTAATGCAACCGAGTATACAATATTTCTTATCATTAGCCGTCAGAAAATTAGTCACCTAGTTTTGGTCACGTAACTTCACACCCGTGTGTCTACAGAGTGGCAGAGTGAGCAGCTGACTCCTCAGCAATTTATTGGAGGGTTATACTATCAGCCTATTTATATTAAAATATTAAACAATAATCAATTTTCAATATTATGACAAAATGATATATTGAATAGGCGCATAATTTTTGGGAAAATATTTATCAGGAATGCTTTTATGACAGGAAAATAAAAATTAGGAAAATATTACACAGAAAAATAATGCATAGAAATTTAAATACCACGAAAATATTTACATGGTAAATTAGTATTCAGGAATAATAGTTTTGTAGAGGTAGCATATAGGTAATTTCTATATTTTTTGGTTAAAGTATTTTAATCAAAAGAACAGTATGATTTTTAAATATTTGAAAATTCTAAATAAATAGAAAATATGATTAAAATTAAAAAAAGGAAATTAAAAAAGTTAATACTAGGACAAATGGGGAAGGTGTTGCCCCTTCTTTACTCTGGCTATGCCATTGAATCATATAATTGAAATTTTCAAAATACTAAAACCAATAGATAGGCGTATGGAATTGTAAAAAGAATTTTTTAATTTACTGTACCTATTTTATTATTTGTTATTTTTACACTTTTTCATTAATTACCAACTTGAAATAGATAACATAAACATTTTTCTAATTTAAATCATTTTTTAATAAAAATAATTGAAATGTATTTTTTTCATACGTTTCAATTTTAACAAGTTGACTGCCATGAGCATCATATTTGATGGTCAGCCGTTTTTCCTAAATTGCCACACAATAATACAAGTTTTTTTTCCATGTTGCCATGACATTTTTTTTGATAAACTAATGATATGTTTGTACTTTCTGATATAAAATTGATAGGAGAATCGAACTATGATAACAGTTTGTGGATTTAAAGTGAGATCCGAATATGATGCTCATGGCCTATCAGGGGCGTCATTTCAACTTTTTGAAAGGTATGCTAAAAACAAGGCAGACCAAAAAAAATTTCAGCAGGCCAATATATGTAGGCTATAATTATATACTAGTTATTACAAAAAACATTTTCTTGCTACACTCAACGATTTCATTCTTCGACAATATGATTTAATATAATATCAATATTGTATATACCTACCTAATAATCCCAAGTCAATACATACATTATTTTATTTTAAATTAAATTAATTATTTTTGTATAGACACTATGAAAATAAAACAAATTCTGAAATTGTTAATCGCACACAAGTTATTTAATACAAACCAAACATTTATTTTTTAATTATTTCATTTAAATAATAACATAATAATATATATTAACAAAAATAATTTATTTATATTTACTATTGGTATAGTGGGTATCTTCTGACTTTCATTTTTGCAAAATCATCAACTGCATCGTTCAAATTTATTTGTTTTGCTTCTTCAATTTCAACTCCAAGAACCATTAAATCGTTTAATCGTTCATCACCAATTGATGTTCTTAAGAATTTTTTTATTCTTTTCAGTGAAGAAAAGAAACGTTCTTTAGATGCCGTTGTCACTGGTAATGTTAACATTATAGACAATATTTTGGTTGTTTCAGGAAATGCAAATGGTAGATTTAAAACAATATTTAATATTAATTCTAATTTAAATTGGGAATTATTATCTAGTTCTAATGTTGCCTTAATTGAAGAAAATTTTGATGACAAGCTTAAAGTATTAATTTGAAAACTTTTGTGGTGGTCTATGAACTTATTAATAGTAACACATTCTACACGAAGAAAGTGAGCATTTGTATAGTCAAATACATTAAATATGTCAAAAACTTGTTCATTTTTGAAAAACGTTCGTCTAATTGTATCACAATCCTAAAAAATAACATACTTTTGTGAATTAATTAATTTGATGAAATTATTAATTAGATATGTAATAAATACCTATCAACCACTTGATACAAAAGTTCAACTTTCATACTTGAAACACCTTTTTCTTTAGTTTTATCTCTTCCTAAAGTTGATTGTACAAAATAATCATTCAAATGTTTATTGAAAGTCTGTTTTCTTTTCTTGTACTTATTATGAGTTTGAATTTTTATGCCATTACAAATTGCTATATCAGTTGCTTTTTGATGAAATTTTAACCACGATTCTTCACAGCGTAATTTTAAGATATTATTCCTTGTAGATTTCACTAATAATATGGCCTTTGATAGAATAATATTTGAATTTTGAAGTTCACACGACAAACAATGTATACATTCTAGGACATTAACCATTACCCCCAAAATTATAATGAATTTAAAAGTTGATAATTTTTCAAGTAATCCTACTGCTCTAACTGTTTGGTCGCCGTGTTCAGTCAGAAAAGTTAATACTTCAATTATCACAGTATAACGGCTTCTCACTTTTTGCAATGAAGTATACCAATAATACCAACGAGTATCAACAAGTCTTTCTAAATGAATTACCTTAACATTTTTATTTTTTTGAGGTTCTATGAAAAGTTCATAACAAGTTTGAGATATTTATAGAGATTTTGAATAGTATCAAAAAAAATCAACTATTAAGGGCACATTTTGTATACAGTCAACCAAACAAAGATTTAATCGGTGGGCATAACAATGAATGTATACTGCATGAGGCACAATTTCATTGATTTTTTGTTGCACTCCCGAATAAACACCACTCATTACAGAAGCACCGTCATCGCATTGGGCAATGCATTTATTGATGTCCAAATTATTTTCTTAAATAAGTTTTACTATTTCTTGAGCTAGAGAAGTAGCATCAGATTTTTTCATGTGACTGCAACCTAGTGCTTTCTCAAATATATTGAATTTTATGTCTACAAATCGTATAACAAAACTTAACTGCTCTTTTTTAGATGAATCTTTAGTTTCATCAACTAAAATTGAATATACACTAAATGCAGACATTTTGAGTAAGATAATTTTTCTAGTGCAGCAACCAAGAACATGAGTTAGATCATTTTGATATTCTGGTGTGGTATAATGTCCATATCTCGATCTTAGTCTTATTTTAATAGAATCATCTGAAAATGTTTCTAATAACTCTATAAAATTACCTTTATTTTTGGATATGCTAGACTCATTTTTTCCTCGGAATGCCAGCCCTTGTTTAGCCAAATATAAAGTTGCCTTTAATAAAAAGTATATATGCTTCCTGTTATTGTCTATTTTAAGAGCTCTTGATGATTTTAAAAGATTAGCAACTGAATTTTGATTGGATTGTATGGCTTTGTATTGATTCCATCTTTCTACCGATGATAAATGATTTTCACTCCGACTATGTTTAGTCAAAGATTGTAATGGATTTCTCCAACACTTGACTCCTCTATCAATATAGGCAGCATTACCAATTGTTTGTCCCCGAAAATTA
>JACXSJ010004514.1:0-12776 GCA_014851325.1 Pentalonia nigronervosa
CGATAAATAAAGTCGTTGGTAATAGGCGATACCCAATTTTGTTTATTTTTATCATATTTCCTACTCCACGTTTGGCATTATACATAATACCTAGGCAAAGCTCGTATTATGTATATTGCCGTGTAATTCTTGGCATTTTGTATAATGCCTAGGCATTTTGCAAAATACCGGATTATCCATATTGCCGGTAACATATATACAAGGTACTTACCTGATAAGTATTTTGATATTTTGATGAAATATAATTATTGTTGATTTTCTATACTTTAACAAACAGTCAATTTAAATAAAATTTGTTTTTTATGACTACAAATAAACTGTTTCAATACAAGTTGGTATAATTTTGATTTCTGATTACTTAATTGTGTTGTTTTAATTCCTATTAAATAATACATTATGTCACATAATATTGGTCACTATATGGCTAATTTAATTAAAAAAAACCAAAATAAAGTTCTTCTTCTTTTCCTTCTTATTTATTTCGAAATAAATATCAATAGATCCGCTACTCTAGTTATGATTACAATCTTGAAAATATATGTATTTATTAATTGTTAGTTTATTATAATTATAGTTTTTAGAATAAGCGAAAGTGATATAGAGTGAATAGGTGATTTATGAGGTTCGAACGAAAAATCCATTAATTGACAGAACTTTGTGAAGTGTAGCTTTATTCGTCCAGTAGGTTGCGGCACCATTTATACATTAGTTCTCTTCCTGAATCATTTGGGAATTGGAATCCTTGAACATTTAAATTTAAATTCTTTAATTAATGAAATATGTAAAAAAATCAGTCATATACAACGTTTAAATAAAAAATACTTACCTAATGATATTATTGATGACACATTTCTACTGAGTCGAATTAACTTCAAAATAAATAAACATAATATCCGCAATAAAACTCTATTTTATATTCCAGAATTTTCTAAAACATGTATGTTACGCTCATTGGTAAATATTATGCTATATCTTGATAATACAATGGATAATGTCCATTTATTTATGTAATATGTCTTTTTCTTTCTTTTATATTATTTTATTATTCAATCAGACGGGAGCACCATTTCAGTTTTAAAATAGGGTTGCCAAATTTCTAAGAGGTCTATACTTTTTTACTTCCAGGCAACAGAAATGATATGACTGAGGCGCCATTCCGATTTTCACATGAATTACAAAATAAATTTGCTAAAATTATACCATAATTGGAGCTATTTGTTTTTCTTATAAACTTTTTCGTCTTTTAAATTGTGACAATTTTTGGGACGCTTTATTTTTGTATATTTTATATAGAACATATACACACAATTAAATAACATTTAATTTTAAAATTACATAACAATAGAAAATACTTTATAAAATATTTACTATTTATTTTATTAGGCATATGGATAACTTGAATTTTGGTTATATACTGGCTTATGCAATGAATGCAGGCAAGTATAGTGCTTGTAAAATAAGGCAGTCAATTTATACCCCTGTGATATTTCAAATGACGCCTCTGCAGTTTGTAGTCATGTAGCATTAATTGTATTGTATTTTCTCTACTTATTTTATATACATATTAACAATTAATTATAAACTTGCTTTTAAAATATATTTTGTACATAACTTTTGCTTAATATCGTCTTGTACTTGATCATATCGTATAATAAAAATAACGTGTCTTATTGTCAGCTTTAAATAAATAGATGCCTACTTTCTACATAACTATCACTGTATAGCGTTGAAGTTAACTGTTTAGTTTAATTAATTAAAAACGTAAACGCGTTTACTAATTACTATTAACTAATGTAACTGGTAAATCTATTAATTAACATACAACGATACTAAATAATTATAAAATTAATTTTATTAAAACAATAAATATTTTATCAAATTATTAAAAGTTCTATTAACAAATGATTAACTTTAAGTTATAATGTTATTCACATATAACTCTGCGCTTCTCTTGATACGAAAAAAATTGCAAATGTTTAGATATTTTCCACCAAAGATTTTACTTATTACGTTTTTATTCAACTTAATAATTGGTCTCGACCAACCATCTCGTTTACTAAACAATTCCCAATATTTTTGTTGTATACTAGCTGTATTATATCTGCAAACTCCGCCCGGGTTAAAATTAATCTATCTATCGTAAACAAAAAATAAAATATACAAATTAACATTAAGATTGACTATATTTAGGTATAGGTATCAAATTTCCATAACAGTTACCAAGTATATATACTAATATAGCATTTTATATCCAATCATAATGACTATTTTAGATATTCTGTAACCAATGGCCACCCAATATAAATATATACTAGCTGTCCTGTCTAGCGTTGCCTGAGCAAAATATTGAGTTAAGATAAACTTCAAGCTATTTACATGCATCTAACCTAACCTAGATAGGTAATCCACTGCATAGGATCGCGGAAAATATGCAAGCAGTAAATTATCAGGTAGTCTACCTGCGGTGAATTGCGGACCCCACGAAATGCATGAGTGAAATAAAAATGAAATAGGTAGATGAAATACATTGCGACGGTTGCCCGTACCAAAGTTTTGATTTTTTTAAATTTATTTCTAAAAAAATTTTCAATATACCATATTTTTACAAATTATAATAGTAATCAATTATTAATTATCAGCGGAACATTAAAAAAAACAAAAACATAAGAACTATCAATATGAAATTCACAAATCCGATTAAAACTTTGAGTGCCATAGATGCATGTGCCATGGAAATAATTAATTTAAAAACAACATTTAAATAAAAATAAACAAATATCAAAGACGTTTTTCTGTTCTTTCGGTGATAATAAATAATAATAATAATAATTTCTTTCGCACTAATTATTATTATAACTCATTATTATTATAAGCCAATAGCAACCATTTATATACAAATATTTCTATCGTAAATCTCAAAATCCTTGTTTGAGCAACTCCTGGGGTTAAATCTCTCCCTTTTTAAATTAGCCTATCTTCTTCTCAAGAGATCTAATTATCTCTATTCCAAATTTAATCGCAATCGGTTGAACGGTTTGGGAATGCATAAAGGATAAACAGAAAGAAGGAAAGGACAGATATTAATTTATATATATATATATATATATATATATATATATATATATATATATATATATAGATTATATACAAATAAATATTCGACATTTGTGAACTAAAATTTAGGGGTTGAATTCAAGGATGAAAAGTAACCTACGACCCGTTCAAGCCCCAAAAATATGTGTACATTTTGATATCAATTGGTCAAAAACTGCGGATTTTCATTTTCAACCTTTGATTTTTGATCATATAAAATATATTGTTAAAGAAGAATAAGTAGATAATTGAATCGAATAAAAAAAAATTTACAACTTAAATCAAAACCAATTTCTTTACAGTGTATAAATACCAATGCGTTTAGTCGTCGTAGCCCTCCAGTCAGATCGTCCACCCAGTAGTTATGAAAGTAGGAACCACTTAATGAACTCTGTAATATTACATACAATGTACAATGTCACGGGTTTTGCCGACCCTGAAACTATACCGCCAACTCATAAAACGGACATAACATTAACAATTTTGAAAAATAATAATGATTAATATCTTTATTTTTTATAATATATTATTATTATAAGGATAATAACGCACATGGCGCAGTAATCGTTACACTAAATTGTGTAACGAAAAGTAAAAACAACGAAAACTAGAGCGGATGGCATCAGTGCAAGTGGTTAAATTAGTTTTAACGAGCTTATAGCGAGTGATGTAGCGCAGTACATTAGTAAATTATTATTATTATTAAAGTTAATATTATTATTATTATTATTATTATTGTTGTTGTTGATCTATTGCACATGCCTTATCGTAGGTACGTTACAAATAGCTGAAGTTATAGAAACGTTGATAGATTGAACGATAATAATATCGTTGTTGGTAAGTTAGTAATTAGATCGATTTATATATAGATCCCATAAAAATGATTTACATTATAAAATATAATATATGCAATGGAAAACACAAAAAAATTTTTTAATTTATGCATAATCTATATATATATATATATAAATGTCTGTCTGTCTGTCTGTTCTTTATGCATTCCCAAACCAATCAACCGATTGCGATTAAATTTCGGATAGAGATAATTAGATATTTTGAGAAGAAAATAAGCTAATTTAAAAAGGGAGAGATTTAACCCCTGGAGTTGCTCAAACAAGGATTTTGAGATTTATGATAGAAATATTTGTATATAAATGGTTGCTATTGGTTTATAATAATAATGAGTTATAATAATAATTAGTGCGAAAGAAATTATTATTATTTATTATCACCGAAAGAACAGAAAAACATCTTTGATATTTTTTTATTTTTATTTAAATGTTGTTTTTAAATTAATTATTTTCATGGCACATGCGTCTATGGCACTCAAAGTTTTAATCGGATTTGTGAATTTTATATTGATACTTCATACATTTTTGATGTTTTTGTTTTTTTTTTTTAATGTTCCGCTGATAATTTGTCTATCTATTGCACTCTGTGTGCTTATATTTATTTTTTTTTTATATGAATTCTGATTCATTCGCTCAACAAATTTGAATTTATTTTTAAGGCCATTTCTATGCAATTATGCCTCCTAAAAACCGAGCGATCAATAGTTCCACATTTCAAGCACGAAAGAAAAGGACAACATGAGCTTCGGAAACATACGAGCAAAGAGATAGAAGATTGAAAACCGACAGAAAACTTCATACTTGAGCCCATTTATCTGAAATAAACGAGCAACGAGATGCAAGATTGAAAACCGACAGAGAACCAATTTCATGCTCGATCCTGACAAACCACTCACACTGATTTGAAGTTTATTATCAATGTTTGTATCAGGCGACACGAGCAAATCGAAACATTTCTTAACGAACATACACAAATAAAATTCATGTTTCTAAATGACACCATTCGGTGCAACGAATATCGTACGCGGCAATTACATGCCAACATTCAAAGTATAAGGTCAAATCTATCATCATGCTGGATCATACAACTGCCAATACGGATCATAAATTTCTTCAAATTTATTTCAAGGAAAACACTGATGAACAAATCGAACAACATTGTCGATACAAGACAGGCACTAGTCTTCGGCACTTTAGTTGAGAAATTGTCGCTGCATTATAAACTTTATTCTATCAACACAATGAATTGATTCAATTATTTAGAACTACCCTTAATAAAATGCTAACTGATGACTACAGAGTTGTAGTTAAAGCAGACAAAACACATGTTGGCTAACATGAAAGACGATACAATGCACCAACAATTGATGGAAGTCGCAATTGTTATATTTAGTGAAGAATTTATCTCACGTGATATAATTCTTCATCGCAGAAACAGTAATATTCAACGAGTGGCAGAAACACATCACTCATACGACGGATTGCAATATCCGATTATATTTTGGCAAGGTGAGGATAGATATCATTTCAAAATCAAAATGAAAAATCCACAAACAGACTAGGAAACGAATAAGAAAGTCAGTGCAATTAATTCATATCGTTTGAGGATTCGCGAAAACGCTGAAAATCGTACCTTGAAATGTCAACAATTGTTTCATCAAGATATTGTGGATATGTATGTGAAAATCAAAATCGAACGACTTCTCTACATTTAATTGAATCAAACCAAGCTGCATTCAGAAGAATACATTCATTTATGTGATGCAATTGTTAATGATGGCAATGTGAATCCAAATTAATTGAGAAAATGGTCATTTTTCCGGCTACATTCATAGGGAGTCCATGACACGTACATGAATACGCATAAGATACAATTCATATATGTTCGCGCATATGGTCGTCCAATTCTGTTTATTACATTCATATGTAATCCCATGTGGGAAGAAATTAAAGAACTTTTGTTATCTATACAATTATCTTTGGATCGTCATGATATTACTGCACGTGTTTTCAAACAACAATTGAAATTTTTAATGGATTTCATCGTTAAGTATTAGGTTTTTGGAGACACGCTGTTGGATGGATTCCATTAAGTGATAAAAAGACTCATTGTGCTGAGAATATATATTTGCAAAGACGCTACTTTACTTTGAAGTTCCAATATATTACAAATGGAATACATCAGCGTAAAAGTTTCAACACTGCAAACAAGGCAAAGTAATTAAAGGACATTCCAAATTATATTCGACTGACACGGTAGGTCATCTGTACACTGTTCATCCAAACAATACAGAATACTTTTACTTGCGATTAATGTTAATTAATGTACGTAGACCGATATCGTTCGAAGAATTGAGAACAGTGACCGGTCAAGTTTGTGCCACATATCGTGAAGCTTACCAAGAATTAAATTTTCTTGAAAACAATACACATTAGGACACTTTACTCGCTGATGTGTTGAATACTGTTCGACCACAGTAAATACGCACTTTATTTGAGATAATATTGACAACGTAATTCCCATCAAATCCAAAAGATCATTGGAAAAATACAAAGACTACATGAGCAAAGACATTTTACATCGTTTGCATACAACGAATCAAAATCAAGACATTCGATTTTTCACTATACGTGTATAATGAGGCATTGTTTGCGATTGAGGACATATGTTTGGAAATCGTTAACAAAGCACTGGTACAACTAGGAATGCTCGCGCTGAATCGATCCGCAAACAGCCTTTTCGATTGTGACTTTCAGCGAAAAACACAGTTTGATATGAACGAATTGGATAGATTTGTTCAAACAAATTTCCGAATTTGGTTCCAGAACAACGCATAGCGTATGATAGAATTATGCATACTATCACAAGCAAAAGCAGTAGATTGTATTTTCTGGATGCGCCAGAAAGCACAGGCAAAACTTTTCTTATTTCACTTATTTTGGCAAACATGCGATCATGAAATGATACTGCATTGGTAATCGCATCATCAGGAATTTCAGAAACTCTTCTGGATGAAGCATTTCGAACACCGCATTTAGCACTGAAATTCTGTTGAACATGGAAATCACTGAAAGACCAACATGCAATATCACTAAAAAAAAAATCCGGAATGTGTAAAGTACTCCAAACATGTAAGCGCATTTTATGGGACGAATGTACTATGGCGCACAAAAAAGCATTGGAAGCACTTGATTGTATACTAAAAGATCTAAGAGAAAATCAAGAACTCTTCGGAGACGCACTCATTTTAAAACAATTGTTGGACATGGGGAATGGGAAAAAAGTAATCGATGAATCAACACAATGCATCACATTACCAACAAATTTCTATAAAGTCACAGCAACCACCGATGAGTTAATTGACAACATTTTCCTAAATATAGCACAAAATTACAGAAATCATCAGTGGCTTAGTGCACGGGCTATATTAGCAGCCAAAACAACGATGTAAATACAATCAATTTCAGCATTCAAAACGGAATTCCAGGCGACACAACAACATACAAGTCTATCGATACTGTAATGAATCAAGACGAAATTGTCAATTTTCCAACTGAATTCTTAAATTCACTTGATATGCCAGGCATGCCACTGCACGTTCCAACATTGAAAATTGGCATACCCATCATTCTTCTACGAAATATCAATCCACCACAATTCTGCAATGGTACCAGGTTTTCGGTGAAAAAATTGATGAACAACATTATCGAAGTTACATTTTTAAATGGAAAATTTAAAGGCAAAGATGTACTGTTGCCATGCATCCCAATAATTCCAACAGATATGCCATTCGAATTCAAACTTTACAGTTTTCGGTGCGACTGGTCTTTGTAATGACCATCAACAAAGCACAAAGACAATCGCTACAAGTATGTGGACTGAATTTCGAAAATCTATGCTTCTCACGTGTACAGTTGTGTGTAACCTGCTCACGCGTCGAAAAACCTTTTGATTTATTTGTGTACGCACCAAAAGGAAAAACAAAAAATATTGTGCATCCAAAAGAACTTCAATATAAATAGCATCCAATCAAAAACATGAGTTGTTAAATTTTTCTCGATAAAACGAATAAAAATTTATAATGATCCAAAATAAATTGAATATTGTTGTAACGATATTACTTAGTAAATTTTAATCATTATATTATAAAATAAAACATATTATTAATATAGAATTGGCATTATTCATTTTTTTAATGGGTAACAATGTGCACGGGATCAGCTAGTATATAATAATGTATATATATATTTATATGTCAGAAATAAGTTTGAGAAAGTAATTGTTTGTTTGAATTAATATGCCATCTGCGCGTTAAATATTATTTAACGATATTCCGTATGAAATAAGAAATCACGTCATCTTAAAGACAACCTATTTATACTTGTTCATTTTGTATTAGGTACTTACCACATATTAGTATATACTGTATAACCATTTATATAATATATTATATACCTCTATATTTGTATGACATAGGTCTCATTTTTACTATGACTTAATCGATAGAATATCTTCGCTATCGTTCTTTATTATGTTATTATTATTTTTTTTTTTATCACAAAAGCTTCAAAAACTCAATTGTCATTTTTTTTTTTTTATTTTTTTACGGTTTTTTTTATGTTTTTACGATCGTGAACTGAAACATTTGAATTTGTTTCAGTTGAGTTATTTAAGTATACTTACTACAAATATATAATAATATGAAATGTATTTATATATTATGTAGAACTGTAAAAGTAATATACCTCCTGTAAAGATTTTATTTTTATAAACATTGTCTAATTTTACGTTGAAAATCGTATGGTTTGATTTATTATCAACCGATATAATGATTATAATATTTTTTTATGTGAATTAGACTTTTTCTGAACTAGTCGTTGTAATATAAAAATTTAAAAAGATAAGTATTTCTTTAATACAATCTGTATACTTAATTATTATTCAGTTAATATAATTATATATATAAACTCTATTTAATAAATTGACTACTGCACAAGATTGGACATAAATTTCAGTTTACAATTTTAATTTGAGAAATAAAGTATTTTATGTTTTTTTTCATACATGTTTTTAAATGAAATAAACAACTAAACAATGTAACTAAAATAATAAAATTAAATATAGTTTAACAGTAGTAACAATATAACAGTAGTATATAATATATATAATTAACAGTTATGTGAACTAATAACGGCTTTAAGTAGGTACCCTACCTATATTTGACTATAAGCCAACTATTGACAAATCAATGGAAATTTAGTTTTTTGTACGAAATCGTATTACTTAATCAACATTGGTTGTAAACGTATACGTATTTAACATAAATTTTAAAACGTCAATAATTTATAATATACAAATAAGTGTAATTAAGTATCAAAAACTGGTAATAATAAAAAAAATACATGAAAAAACTAAAAAAAAATAAATGCTCATTAACAATTTAATAATCGTTAAAATAAATCTAAGTAGGTATGAGGAAAAGCAAACTCAACAAGCATGTTTATTAGTAGTTACTTCCTGGTTTCTATAGGTATGCAATTAACGAGTTTGAAATGTAACAAATAATTAATGTCATATAATTATTATATTATAATCTGTTGGCATACTGCCTAATTAAATTCGATTTGTTAGAAATTATATTTCTAAAACGGCAAACGCGTCTGAACAATGCATGTACAATAGACAATTTGATTATTATATAATAAAAAATTTAACCAAATAATATAAATATAAAGACAGTGTATAAATAATGGCGTATTGTTTGAGGGAGTACAAGTCTAAAATTGGAAAATATTATATGAAATTTAAAAGTTCAAAAATAAAATGTAAGAATGGTACGTAATCACGCTAATAAAAGTTGTGATAAACACAACGGATATAGAAATTAAATACTGGGACTCGGGAGAGGGGTTAAACATAAAACATAATAATATAAGTTAAAAGTAGTTTAAAAAAGTGATAAGCCATAAATAATTTATAAAATATAATTGTGTACTGTTAGAGACTAGAGTATTAAACCCCCTTCTCATAGCTTCAGCTTCCACAGACCTCTTTCTTTTTTATGCGACCCCTAGTTAGCGATTATTTGTGAATTTCGAAATATATAATTGGTTTCATCAGTATGAGGAGAGTGGATCTAAACCGTCGAAACTTTCAGACTTATATCCGCATATCTACGGTAAGTGGGTGGGAACATAATAAATATATAATGCACAGAACAAATCGACACATGCTGACGCGTCGGTGCAGCAGCAACAGTAGTCTATTAGTAATAATAATATGTAACTAGATTTGCCCGTTTCCTAGTTCCTAAGGCATCCTTGAATCGCGTTGTTGCGTTTATCTCGTCGGAATAACGACAAATTGTTATAATAATATGTTAACATAATATTATTATGGCAGTGCCGAGCGGCGAGATTTCTTCACATTCGAAAGAAAAAAAAAACGACGTGTTTATTAATTATAATTCTGTATCCCGACACGTAAACCTACAACATATGTGGCCCCGTAAACGTTTGTGACACGCTGTATTGTTCATTAGAAAACAACACCCAATATGTATATGCCTAGGTACCTACATATTGTATGCGATATTACCTATACATGTCGTGTATTTATAATAATATCTGCATTATAATATACGCCACTTGTTTACATATTTTTATACACGAATAGTTTGAAATATTTTGAAACCGTTTTGGCCATAAAATTCGTTCAAGGTGACGATCATAAATTAAATCCGTTGTGTACAACAGTGCATATAGAAATGGAAATCAAATGCAATAACAAACGCTGTAGAAACGATGCCAATTCAGACTTTGAGTCGTTTGGCCATTAATTCCAGTTTCCCATGACTTACATAATTCAATACATTATTAGTTCGTTAAAGATGGTTGAAGAATGTGTGCCATTCAAAATTATTAATTAAATATATTTTGTTTTCGCTTCAAAAATTGCAGTGTCGAAAATGAATTCTTTCGTGACTCGAATTAAAACAACAGTTATCACACAAGCAGTCCGTTCATGATAAACTAAAAGTTTAAAATGTTTTTAACAAAAATACAATCACAACTAGCGCAAATGTAATGTTGTTACGATAATAAATAATAAATTATACATTGTTGCGGTGGGTAGTGTATCCAGAAGTGATTCAAAAGAGATTGGCTGATTTTTCAAATTATGAAGTTACAAATATTTTCAATACAAAGTCATGAGGGGCTAGACTAAAGCTTGGCACCCCTAAAAAATTGGGATAATTTGGGACAATATTCATATGGGAAAATGTAACATTTATTTTTTTATTCGTTTTTAGAGAAAATAGAAAGACTTTTTTTGGATAGGAGGCTATGACTCTTTCAGCCCTCTGCCTGGATTTCCACCAATAATAAGTATTGACGCTTATTGTGTATATATAGTATAATTCTACTGAGTTTTGACTATAGTATTACATGATATGGATCCAATCAAATAAAGTGTATAGACAAACTTGTAAAAATGCAACTATTAAACAACCTATATTATGTAAGTACCATATAAATTATTATAATACTTTATATTAAATACAATATTATAACTTAAGAACAAAATTGAAAATACTGTGTATACGGATTTCAAGTTTCGATCAAACTGGGTTGGAAGTGATTGCCACACGTTTTTTGAACATCTGAAATGCCCACCTATTTTTCTGCTTTCATACACCCAACAGTCAACACTTTTTATACATTATATATATATACATATATATATATATGCAGCTGGTATTATGAAAACAGAAACGTATAAATTATTTAGTTAGTTTTCTGCTTATAATAAGTACTACACAGAGAATAAATTATATTTTATCGTTTTACCATACAGCACATGTAATAACGAATAATAATATTATGATGGAAGAGAAGCGGAATGTATATATTATATGTATATTGTAATACACCTATAGGTAGGTATTTGAAGTGAGTATTGCCTATACGCATTAATGTGGTTTTCGTATAGATTTCAGATCTTAAGAATTCAAAAAACTTTCATATATTTAACATATTTTTATATTTCATTAAAACGATACCGATGACACGTGCCTGGGAGGGTACCTGTTACCAAATAACAGTAAAAAAATATATAAATGGTATAACCGGCACAGTATAGTGTAAACGAGTATAATCCAAATAAAAATAAATAAATATGTATATATGTTTATGACGCTGCATTTTATTTTAATGATGTGGTACAAAACAGTGAGTTACGACTAATAATTTAAAAAAAATTATGATATAAATACATATAATGGACAAAATTACGACCACTTATCAATATTATGTTAGTTTAAGATTCACCGATAGGTATTTAAAAAAGTCAAGTTCTCGTTACGATTAAAATCAATTTTATAGATGATTATAAATTATAGTATTGTTACGTATGCGATCATAACCAACATTTTTAAAATTGATTACCAAATTATTTAATATGACCTGCGAATTGCGATATCACACCAACTACCTCAAACACAAATACACTATACGATATACTATATAATATAGTATATTGATCCAAATGACAATGTAGGCATAATTTGATAAGAGCGCAAAAATGTTGTATCAGTGTAGGGCTTTATTTTTATAAGTCCATAATGCCTACTCAAAATTATGTAAAAAAAAAGAAGATTTTTGATCTTTTTTTGGTTTTGGTAAAACGTGTAGTCCTTGCAACGGATTCCGACGCTGTTATTAATTTATTATACTATGTGCGTAATGTGTGAATTACCGACTTAAAAAGCTGAAAAATACAATTTCGCCGTGAACACGTAATTTGCAGGGAGTAAAGAGATTTTAATGCTC